>CM076674.1:193678367-193978367 GCA_038501925.1 Xenopus petersii
CAGACATGATCCCAGGCCCTGGTCAATGTCCAGTGTTTGGGGGGTTTCTACACGTAGCTAAAAATGCCCCTAAAGACGACTTCTAGTCCACTAAACTGGATTACATAGTCCCCCAACACTGGTGGCCGATTGATGCAGTTGGACCTCTCTTTAGCTGCCGGCACGTTTGTCTTGCACCCCCCAACTGAACCCAAGAACAAGCACTTCAATAAGTGTAAATGATAAAGTATCAATGTTGTGTATGGCACCAATCTGAATTTATAGCCCCATAATTGCACCTAGGAATGTAGCCCAATAGCTGTAGATAGACATGTGAGTGGGTTGTTCACCTTTAAATTAACTGTTAGTATGACGTAGAGAGTGATATTCTGAGACAATGTGCAACTGGTTTTAATTTTTTATTATTTGTGGTTTTTGACTTATTTAGCTTTTTATTCAGCAGCTCTACAGTTTGTAATTTCAGCCATCTGGTTGCTAGGGTCCAAATTCCCATAGCAACCATGCACTGATTTGAATAAGAGACTGGAATACAAATAGGAGAGGCCTGAATAGAAAGATGAGGAATAAAAAGTAGCAATAACAATAAATTTGTAGCCTTACAGAGCATTTGTTTTTTAGATGGGGTCAGTGACCCCCCATTTGACAGAGGGAAAGAGTCAGAAGAAAAAGGGAAATAATAAAAAAAAACTATAACAAAAACAAAATGAAGACCAGTTGAAAAATTGCTTAGAATTAGCCATTATATAACATACTAAAAATTAACTCAAAGGTGAATCACCCCTTCAACTCATGCTGTAATGTATGTTTAAAGGACCAGTAACAGTCATTTTTTTTTTAAATTTGTTTATTTTTTACGAAAAAAAAACACCAACCCAGTTTAAACTTTTAATTCGCAAAGCTTTTATTAAGAAATGACTTAACAATTCTCTGCATGCGCTCATCTTCTGAAACAGCTACAGGGCGACAATCCATTGTGCGGCGCTCGATTTCTCCTCGCTGGCTATCTCCTATAGAAGACAGGGAGGAGAAATTGAGCTCTGCACGATGGATCATTGCCCTGTCACCGTTTCAGAAGAGGAGTGTTGTGTTGGTGTTTTTTTTTTTCATTAAAAGGAAACAATTTTTTTTATAAATTACTGTTACTGGTCCTTTAAGGATCACTGCTGCATCCAGCACAATAGCGTTTTAATACATTAGTTATTCTGCCTTGTCTCCTCTCTCTCTGTACAGACTATGAGCAAACGTAGGGGACTGTTCCTGCTGAATTGTGCTTAGTACAGGGAATACCTATGCTGCCATAGTTTTATGGGATCTCTCTGTACAGACTATGAGCAAACTTAGGGGGCTGTTCCTGCTGAATTGTGCTCAGTACAGGGAATACCTATGCTGCCATAGTTTTATGGGATCTCTCTGTACAGACTTTGAGCAAAATAAGGGGACTGTTCCTGCTGAATTGTGCTTAGTACAGGGGAATACCTATGCTGTCATAGTTTTATGGGATTTCTCTGTACAGACTGAGCAAACTTAGGGCTGTTCCTGCTGAATTGTGCTTAGTACAGGGAATACCTATGCTGTCATAGTTTTATGGGATCTCTCTGTACAGACTTTGAGCAAACTAAGGGGACTGTTCCTGCTGAATTGTGCTTAGTACAGAGGAATACCTATGTTGCCATAGTTTTATGGGATCTCTCTGTACAGACTATGAGCAAACTTAGGGAATGTTCCTGCTGAATTGTGCTTAGTACAGGGAATACCTATGCTGCCATAGTTTTATGGGATCTCTCTGTACAGACTTTGAGCAAAATAAGGGGACTGTTCCTGCTGAATTGTGCTTAGTACAGGGGAATACCTATGCTGTCATAGTTTTATGGGATCTCTCTTTACAGACTATGAGCAAACTTAGGGGCTGCTCCTGCTGAATTGTGCTTAGTACAGGGGAATACCTATGTTGCCATAGTTTTATGGGATCTCTCTGTACAGACTATGAGCAAACTTAGGGACTGTTCCTGCTGAATTGTGCTTAGTACAGGGAATACCTATGCTGCCATAGTTTTATGGGATCTCTCTGTACAGACTTTGAGCAAAATAAGGGGACTGTTCCTGCTGAATTGTGCTTAGTACAGGGGAATACCTATGCTGTCATAGTTTTATGGGATCTCTCTGTACAGACTGAGCAAACTTAGGGCTGTTCCTGCTGAATTGTGCTTAGTACAGGGGAATGCCTATGCTGTCATAGTTTTATGGGATCTCTCTGTACAGACTTTGAGCAAACTAAGGGGACTGTTCCTGCTGAATTGTGCTTAGTACAGAGGAATACCTATGCTGCCATAGTTTTATGGGATCTCTCTTTACAGACTATGAGCAAACTTAGGGACTGTTCCTGCTGAATTGTGCTTAGTACAGAGGAATACCTATGCTGCCATAGTTTTATGGGATCTCTCTTTACAGACTATGAGCAAACTTAGGGACTGTTCCTGCTGAATTGTGCTTAGTACAGGGAATACCTATGTTGATGTATCTTTGGCATAGGCTGAACCAGTAACATATGAATGAATTTAACCCTTAATACATAAATTAGGCAAACCATTAGGAAACATAAAGGAATGGTGGTCTTTGAAGATAATCTACATATTAATACAGATTTTATAAAGAGGGTTTATTTTCCTCTTTACCCCTTCCCCAGTGCCTCTCTAACATGTTACAAAGGAGTGAAATAGATTCCCTGTTATTTCGGTTATGTGTTTTCAGAAGAGTTGATCCGTGTGCTTTTCCATATTTCAGCAGCCCCCGAAAAATTCCAGCGAAACCCTCTCTGGAAAACTCAGCAGCCAATAATGAGAAAAGCACATGCATCCGACTTCCAGACTCTCAGCTGTGCCGGTAGCCAAGTTTCCACGGCCGGTTGCGACTGCTGACTCTGTGCGAAATCCGCATCTGCTTTCCATTTGTATTAGATCCGTATGTGCTAAAGGATGACTCCATGGAAAAGCATTTGCTGCTGGTTGGACACGTCTGATTTATGTAAGCACCCCATGGGGGACCCAGTTTTCATAAATTGGCTGGGGACCCCCTAAACCGGATGTATATATAATACAGTATATGAGTAGCTTTATTATTAAAGGGTTCAGGTACTGGTAAGCAGTTGCAATACAAAGCTTTGATTGGTTACTATGGGTTACTAGACCTGGGCAAGCTCCATAACTGGGATTGAATTGATTGGCTGACAGTTTAGTGCAGAATATTATCTAATAGTTGTAATGGACTTCTCAGCAAATTGTTTCCTGCACGACTCCATTGCAGGCTGCAGATATGCAACATTTAAAGGGCCATTAGCCGTCCCCATTGCCGCTCCTATTTCAGGACGACACAGGGGAGAGCAGTTTGTCCGGAGTAAGTAATGGGCTGCTGAGTGGATCCCGGTGACGGATTGCCTCTTCACATCTCTTAATGGCCAATAAATGAAATCAATAATTATTTTTCCTCCGAGCAAATTGCATAATAATTGTGTATATTTTTCTTGTTTTAGAATATATTATGAAATTAAAGGGGAACTGAAGCCAAAATCATTTTTGCCAAATTCATTTCATAATCTCACTGGCTTCAAAACTATATGTAATGGAGAGCTAAGGGCCCTTATATCCTAAAATAGTAGAGGTGTCTGGTTGCCATAGGAACATTATAGGAACGCACAATAATTGCCAAAAAAAATGATAAGCAAGTGGAGTGGATCACCACAGAGAGGAGACAAGGCAACTGTCATCTGTACTGAGACGCCATCTGCGTTGTCAAGGAATCCCCGGGAAGCCACGGATTATGCAAAATCTGAAAAATCAAGCTGTTTCCAATCGAAAAGAGACTCATGTTTCTGTAACTAAAGCAACCGATCATCGAAATTTCAATTGAGGCTCATTGGATTCTGTGCAATGGGAGGAGAGCGTTGCATCGGGGATCATATGAATCTGAGCAGAGTCGGACTGGGATGCCAGGGGCCTACCAGAAAACCATAGATCAGGGGCCCACTTTCCAAACTATTATGACTCCTCTCCTCACTCAACCTCTTTATACTCATTATATTTTATATCTACTTAATATACTTTATTCTTCCATTATTAAGCTTATTTTTTAATATAAAGAAATAGAGAATGACCATGAAATAGACCAAATGGTTAGAAGCAATAAGGCTCACTGACACCTGGGCCCCCCGGGAGTTTTCCTGGTATCCTGGTGGGCCAGTCCAACACTGAATCTGAGAAGGGAAAGTACCAACCCCCTTCCAGTGACAACCCCATACCAACCCCAGGGCCAGAACTAGGGGTATACAGAGCAGAGACATCAATAGCAATTGCCCCAGCAGTGACCAACCCTACTCATTAGTGACATCACCCATGGGCTGGGTATAGGTTAAAGAAAAGGTGGAGGACTTTAGAGGAGGTCTATTGACTGATATCAGCCATTAGCAGTCTGCTCATGTCTTTTGTACCATAAGATAAATAAGACATGGTGCTCTCCTTTACGGAAAGACCCATTATCCCAAGCTTGTTCACAAGCCATCTTTATAACCCATATGCGATGATATTGCATTTCATATCTTACCCAGCTGGACTCCAGACTTTAATGTATGCCCCCATTGGAACCGGTCGCACTGAGCTACATATTTCCACATTGCACATTGACAAAATTGAATCCAAATGAGCCAATTTTAATGCACACATGGGAGCCAGTGTGTTATTTAGTAACAGCCCACATGTGTTTGTGTCTATAGCATGTAACAGGCTGCTTATGAAATTTTAATAAGCTGATCCTGGTCCGCTGTAGCAACTCTAATTATTCCTATACACTGATCGGGAACATGCCACTCGGGAAATTGACACCAAATATTGACATTCCGCTAATGAAAAGCCCTGTTTGGTGCTGCAAGGGGGGCTAAGCAAGCTTAGAGTATGAATTACTGTTAGGGATGCACCGAATCCACTATTTTGGATTCGGCCGAACCCACGAATACCGAACCGAATCCGAACCCTAATTTGCATATGCAAATTAGGGGTGGGAAGGGGAAAACATTTTTTACATCCTTGTTTTGTGACAAAAAGTCACGCGATTTCCCTCTCCACCCCTAATTTGCATATGCAAATTAGGATTCGGTTCGGCTGGACAGAAGGATTCGGCCGAATCCGAATCCTGCTGAAAAAGGCCGAATCCTGGCCGAATCCCGAACCGAATCCTGGATTCGGTGCATCCCTAATTACTGTATAACAGACAAGGGGCCCTCAAAGAAGATGTTCCTGGTTTAAAATATTTAGGTCGTTTTTAGGTGAAATAAATCACAAGAGCATTACAGGGGCCTAGTCCAGCCTGTAGTCAACTGGAGCAGTAAAATCTCCACCGGGCTTGGAAAACCTGTAGCAGATACCATCATTAGAATATCCCCAGAGCTCAACCAACCTTTGGCCAAGCCCTGTTCCATTTACTGAAGGACATCATTAGACTATTCCCTAACTCAGGGATCCCCAACCTTTTTGAATCACATTCAAATGTGAAAGAGTTGGGGAGAACACAAGCATGAAAAAAATCCAAATATGGGCTGCAATTGGGTATTTGGTAAGCCCTTTGGGGACTGGCAGCCTACAGGAGACTTTACTTGGCAGTACACCTGGTTTTTATGCAACCAAAAGGTGTCTCCAACCTGGAATTCAAAAATAAGCACCTGCTTTAGACCACTGAGAGCAACATCCAAGGAGTTGATGAGCAGCATTGCTTGCAAGCCTCTAGTTGAGGACCACTGCCCTAACTAAACCAGCCTGTGGCCTTTCAGAACTAAATCAATCTGCAACTAATCAGAAAATGAGAATCTTCAGGAGTTTAGGCCAACCTGCAGCCTATTAGGACATTTAAGTATTCGCAGTTGAGGCATTTACAGAGCCAATTGCAGGCTTAAAATGATTTGAACTGTTGAAATGGGCTCCTGGCGTTCTGGTGGACATGACTAAAGGATCATATATGACTGGTGTAAGAATGAACTGCACATCAAGACCACCCTCGTCTATTGTATCGATGCACATTGCAACACAGACTGGATCTGCATATGATTTCACTGCCTCTATGAATAATTCAGTTTATCCAACATATCTGTATTCCTTGGATTTTATGAGGGGCCCTTGTGGCACCGAGGATACAGTCATACGGATTTATAAAATATCCATTAGATTTTTATTTAGACATTTTTTTTGCTTACCTCACCTATTAAATGTAATCTCTTTTACAGTGTTCATTAGTATAGTGAGCAATAAATATGATTTATGGGCCCCTTCATTCTTCCCTTTGCATACTAAGCACCCTTTGGTTTTACAGTTCTGCCATATCCCTGTCACCCCCCATTCCTTATATTCCTCCGCAGCTTCCAATCAAATGACTTCATTAATATACTATTAGTTTCATTGTACTCGCTACTTCAGACCTTCTTCCCTACAAACAATTGTCCTTTTATTGGCCCATCCTCCACCATATTGAATCAGGGGGGGAGGGGGCTTCCATCCCCAAGGGCAACTGAGCAGAACAGAACATTTCAATGGAAATAAAATACAATTTATTGATAATTACATCTCCTGTAAACATTTTGAGAAAACAATGTGATCCTGTAGCCCTTGTTCCTTGGGTATGACTGATCGCTTTTGTAGCATCAATTTGTTGCCAAGGCAACGTGTCAGTGATGCAGTCAATATTGTGGTATCGTCACAATGTCCTGTTTCCGTGGAAACATTAGCATCAGCCTTACATACTTCTAGAGACATTAAAGACAGATGTTCCATTAGTATTTAACATTTCATTATATTGCAAGAACTTGCAGGAGAAAAGAGATTATTACAGACTCCACATTTTGGGGCAAAAATAAATCAATTCCGTCATGCGCCCATTGTACAAATTCCCTAAATTTGTTGCTTCCAATTGACCATGAAATCTTTTATAAGGGAAATCATATTTTTTGTTATTCTGTATCTGCTACGTTTTCAGGTTAATCCTCGAATCCACCCAAATTCTTGTACAAATACATCAAATCCACTCGCTTCACACTTCAACGGGCGTCCGCTCCGCTGGTGTCAGAAGTCGGCCCCGTTGTTATCTCCTACGCTAAAAGGCGAGACAAGATAAAAGGGAAAACAGAAGGAAATGAAAGGAATAAGAGAGAAATGGAAATATTGGTCCCTGCAAACAAAACAATGTCAGCCGGTGATAGACAGGGGGGCTGGGAAGGCAATATCCCCCTAATCAAATTACTGAGATGAAAGACATAATTCATCCTGTCTATAAAAAAATGATAAAGAATAAACCTTAACAATTAGAGTTCTGCTTAGAATTCAAGCATGGATTTGATACCCACACAAATATTCTAAAGCTCTCCCTTGACAGGTTAATATTTTGTATCTAAAAAATATATATATTTACAGAGAAATGTTGTGTTTTATATATTAAACTTACTGTACCAACCCAAGGGTTCAGCAGCCCTATAACAGTAATGATCCAGGTCTTCACAATTATCCACTGGAGGTCGCCATCTTGGATCTTGTTAGGCCATCAGTTGAGTGCCAGTGGCACCGCACATGCTCAGTGAGCTAATCTAAGGGGACGCAGAAACTCATTAAACCATTAGCAAAGACTTTTATTCAATCCCTATATCTCAAACCTTGAAATGATTTTTAATGCACCTACATATTCACATATATGTTAATTCTATATCAGACCCAGCAGCCACTGGTTCCGATGGAAGCAAAGCAAATGAGATAGAATTATGCTGAAAGGCCTGTGCCCATTGAGCAACTATTTGGAACAAACACATTAAGAACATTGATTTTTTTTTTTTTTTCTCCAGCTTATATACAACAGTAAATTGGTTTTAATTAATCAATGATACTTTAAGAAAATGAGTTGGTACCTTTCCAATTATATATCCTTTTTTATAAAATTAAAAAAGAAAAAGTGAGTGCTCCATACATAATTAAAAGTACACAAGTATATATAAATATGGGATTAGGGAAAGTCCATATCTGAAATCTATTCATCAGTAAATGACAAGATGCCCCTTTATATCAACACTGAAAATTGTTCCTAGATCTGCAGTGACTTTATTCCCTTTTAGGGCCCTTGGTACTGTGAGAGTGTTGGTGGGTTTGAATGCTTGTTGGAGTGAGTCCATGAGTGTGTGCGTTACATGTTACATTTACACCGTGCACCGGGGTTTAATTTTTATGACCCTAAAAGATATATAAATAAGTTCTTCATTTATACAAAGTGCTACATGAGGAGCACACACAGAATTTAGGTCATTGTTTAATGGCTAATTTGTCTCATCGTTGATCCAAGTCTATGTGGTCCCTGAGAGGGGAGCAACTGAAGTCTATAAACCCCAAAAAACTGCATTTTTTCTCCCTTTCCATATCCCAAACTTTAAGAAGATATTTTAATTAGTGCTTACACTTCTGACCAAACCCCCTATAGGGGTCTCCTATTTTTTTTTTTAAAGACCTCCATTAGTCAGTGGTAAGGGCTGCTGTCTTTATTTCATCCACCATACGAGATCTGATAGAATATAAGGTCTCAAAACAGAAAAAATATTTTGTAGGGTGACCCCCAATGACACATGTATGGGATAATCTGCCAGTTCACTATTAGGGAGAAGCTGCACTTGTATAATGGCCAGTCTGATCTGACAGAGTGGAGTAAATGTTGTCATCCTCAACAGGGGGATCATTGCTGGGTGTAGGGTGTGTTGGACCCACATATGCAGTTGGCCACTGGGGGCAAACAAGGGAATTGTGGGACCTTTATGAGTCCATTGTCAACTTAGACCCCCTTTGAAGCCATGGGGTCATTCTCAATAGTCCAGGTTCTCTGATTGGACAAGTCCACTACCTAAGTCTTGTTGTCAACCCTTCATGGTGGTCCTGACAGTGAGGACCAAACTGAAATCATGTTCTACCCATTATTTTGTTGCATATAAACCAAAATGTTCACCAATCCCATTGCACAGCGCTAAAGTTGGCATCAGGTACTGGGGACAGGGAGGTTGTGTTGGAGTCCTAATGTTTAAAAGGTTATAGAGGGTGTTTAGTTCCCCTCTAAGTGATGAGCCATATTAGACCAGAGCACATAGAGCATGTGCAGCATCACATACACCAGAAAGATAGTTGATCAAGAATGATGAGGAGCTTTTGGGATAACTTTAAAGCCAAGGACAGTTACTAACTTTCTCTGGATTGGTAAAAAAAAAGTCCCATACCCAATGTTCATTTCTATCCAAGACTTCTAACTGCCTTTCAATTACTCCTCAAAGTTGCCCATCAATGGTCAACTGTTAACTGAGAGGTCTTCTACTTGGCTAAGTTGCCCTTGTGCAGTCATTGGTTAATGATGTGTCTAGAATGTTTCCATTCCAGAGTATTTCATGTTTGGCCTACTTGGTAGCTGAAATTCAAAAAGTCGATCCAGGAAAAAGGCAGTTTATCACCGTATCATTGTACTCTCACAATTAGTAGAGAAAGCAACAATCCTCTTTGGTAAACAGTGATTGTCTGTGAAACTGCTTTCCTTTCCCCCTGATACCTGATCTTAGTCCAGTTATCAGAGATGGCTTATTATCAGGCACTGGAGAGACTTATACTCCCACTCCCATGAGCCATTTAGTCTATCGATCTCTTCATTTATTCATCCAGCGCATAACTGAGATATCACAGCAAGTGTCTCTTTGGCATAAGCAAGCATTATTCACATATTAGAGAAAATGGAAAATGCAATATTGATGATTTTTTTTGAAGAAGTGAGATAATAAATGAACGATGGATAATTATTTATATTATGGTAATGTCAATAAAGCAACATAGTAGATTTAACTATCCCAAGTCAAGAACCAACACAAGAAGGAGACCTTGACTTGTTATGTTGTATCATGTTTTCACTTAAATGTGCCCTTCCTTACATGCTCCTTTACATTGTGGGGTTCAAGTCTATGATTGACCCTGTTGTCCTTGAATGCGTGGAGTCCTGTTGTCCAACAATGTAGTGTGGGACCTCGTTTCAGATGAATCATTGGCCTACATGAAAGTATTGAGTTTTAACATCAGATGAACTATGTTGTCCTACAGAGTGGAGAATCCACTTTTTCTACAGTTCAGTTTTGATTTGGGAACCTATTTCCAAACAGTGATAAATATTGGTGCAACAGTCACTCTACTATATGTTTCAGGGGTACCCAGGACACAAATAAGCACTCACCCCAAATCTCCCCTAACAGTTATCACAAATCTCCCCCAAACTGGACTTCAGACTGGGCCCCCTTAGCTCATAACAAGGTAACAGATATATAGAAACATTGGGGTGTCACCCTACTATAGTTCCAGGGGTACCCAGGGCACAAAAAAAGCACTCACCCCAAATCTCTCCCTAACAGGCCTTCAGGCTGGGCCCCCTTAGCTTATAACAGGGTTACAGATATATAGAAACATTGGGGTAACAGTCACCCTGCTATAGTTCCAGGGGTACCCAGGCTACAAATAAGCACTCACCCCAAATCTCCCCCTAACTGGCCTTCAGACTGGGCCCCTTAGCTCATAACAAGGTTACAGATATATAGAAACATTGGGGTAACAGTCACCCTGCTATAGTTCCAGGGGTACCCAGGGTACAAATAAACACTCACCCCAAATCTCCCCCCAAACTGGCCTTCAGACTGCGCCCCCTTAGCTCATAACAAGGTTACAGATATATAGAAACATTGGGGTGTCACCCTACTTTAGTTCCAGGGGTACCCAGGGCACAAAAAAAGCACTCACCCCAAAACTCTCCCTTACTGGCCTTCAGTCTGGGCCCCCTTAGCTTATAACAGGGTTACAGATATATAGAGTTTCCCCACCTGCTAATGTTTTTGCGAAACTGCTGTGAGAAGTCGCCGGCAAAAAAAGCAGAAAAAAAATTGATGCACATCAAAATTGGAGCGCGCATAAAAATTGGCGCACATCGACATTATTTGGACGTCCATTGACTTTAATGAATTTTGTGAATTTTTTGGGACAGATTCACCCATCACTATTTAAAGGGGTTGTTCACCTTTGAGATAACTTTTACTATGATGTAGAGAGGGATATTTTGAGATAATTTGCATTTTGCTTTCATTTTTTATTATTGAAGGTTTTTGAGTTATTTTGCTTTTTATTCAGCCACTCTACAATTTGCATTTTAAGCAATCTGGTAACTAGGGCCCCAATTACCCTAGCAACCAAGCACTGATTTGAACAAGAGACTGGAATATGAATAGCAGAGAGTCTGAATAGAAGGATCAGTATTAAAAAGTAGAAATAACAATATATTTGTAGCCTTACAGAGCATTTGCTTTTTAGAAGGGGTCAGCGACACCCATTTGAAAGTTACAAAGAATCAGAAGAACAAGGCAAATAACTATAAAAAATTAATAATGAAGACCAATTGAAGAGTTGCTTAGAATTGGGCGTTCTATAACATAAACATCGCCCAGAACACATCCTAAAATCAACCTGTTCTCTATAATGGAGTCACCTAATTGTGGCATACTGAAGATCTGATTATTATGAAGGATCCTTCATCCCAGCCCCCTACCCTTGGTTTAGGAACAAAAATTCAAGTCAAGACACTTACTGTATAAGGCCATTGGGTGATAACGATGATAAACTCCAATGAAACTTTGGACGTAAAAAACTGGATTTAATACCAATGACAGATCCCATGGAAGGACACTTGACCCCTTGTTCTTGGCTTAACACAGATTGTACAATACTTATTTTTAAAGCTTTGATTCCACTTGGAATTGCAAAGAGCTCCTTCAAGCTAAACACCAAGATGCAGACGATATAACTCTGACCTTCAGGTCAAATCTGTTACAAAACTACAAGAATAGCTTGTGTTGCCAGCTAGACCCTGGATTGTTTTACATGTTCTTCTCATTTGCCTTTGCTTCCAGTTCTCATGGCCATTTTGCAGATCCTCTCACCTTCTCGAGGCAGTTTGCTAAGGGTCGTCAATGGCTCGTGATGAGACCTTTGTGGAGCATAACCAAATGCCAACCAACAGAGGCCAACGTGGAAGCTATTTTCCCTCTATAATCAATATCAAATTGGACTCAATGTCTTTTGCTGCATGGACTGAATCTAATGAACTGATCTGTCACTTTGTCAGGATTGTTAGGAATTCAAACTCTGGTCTACATGGGATTCAGCAGTTGTAGTATCCTACTGAGTCAATGGAGGCATTTGGAGTTCACTGGTCCCCATTGTCCATGTAGACACCTGCTACCTCTGCTATTTTCTCTGTCTCCACACTCACTCACATTAAGGCCAGGTGTCTATAATCTGGTCATTATGGACATAAATAAGCCAGTTCCTATCTGCTTCAGATTGCTGGATCATTAAGTTTGTTTGGTGATCTCGCTCCTTGTTCCTACTCCAGCCTTGATCCTGAATCCTTGCTTCAGTTCCTGTCATTTCCTATTATTGACCCCTGGATAAAGAGTCAGACTTACCTGCTTCCTGCTATTTTGCTACAATAGACCTTGGCCTTTCCTTGGCTACGATAGAACTCTACCTGCCCCAGACCTCTTGGTTGCTTATGACTTTGCTCTTGCTCACCTTCCTAACCACAGGTTGTACTGGACTTGTTTCCATCATTCCACACATCTAATTTTTTATCATTGTTACCATTAAATAACCTTTCTGCACCCAACTTGGCTTCTGCTATCGATATATCGGGCAACATTTATTCAGTTTTGAAATAGACTGTTGGAGCCATTAGAATGTCCATTGAGTGCATGTTTCTAGGCACATTAGAAAATGACTAATCAAGGTAAGCCTAGTCTTAACGAAGGTCCAAAAATGGTCTATGGTAGTTTTCAGTTATCACCTAGAGAAAGTGATTGTTTGTTGGGCAACCCCAGCCAGCAGAGCAAACAATGAAATTATCTTCTGATCTATGTCTTGGGTGAAGTACAGGGTTCCTTTTGCACATAGCCGCTAGGTGCTGCAACATTAAAGATGGACAATATAGTGGTGCCAACTATGAGGCCCAAAGCATTAGAAGAAAATGTTCTACATTTGTACAGAACATATACTGTACACAACATGGTACTGTCTAAAATGTAAATTTTTATTCTTCGGTCAACCATTTATACTAGGTTTAGAGTGCCGCAAAACCCATTAAAAACAAGGGAGGTAGTAAGTACCATCACTAGCTGAACACAATATAGTAGACCATAAAACATACAGTAGGTGAGAAGATAGTGTCTCAAACTATGGACTAAACTACTGAGACTGTTGCAGGCAATTAATAGTAGTGTTATGTTCATTGCACCAAATATTACAGTTATTGCAAGGGACCTCACAGTTGATGTCACAACCAGTTTATAAGAGGGATGTCACAATTAACGTCACATGGTGCTTGGAAAAAGTCTTCCAAGCTTTGTGTGTGTGTTAAATTTGTGACTGACAGACTTGTATCCCACTGTGAGCAAACATTTAAGACTCCCTTGAGGTGTTTACACTCCATTGCATCCCACAGATCCTCTTACCCCTCCAGCCTTACTGAGACGCTGCTCTCAGACTGTCTCCATGGAATTGTTTTATCAGCACTGCTCATCTGCAGTCACTTGAAACTCAAACTATGGTTCTGGGCCGGGCCGGCCAGGTGCCCTAGGCAACGGCGCGACGGAGAGAGGAGAATGAGGGGAGAGGAGACGAAGGGGTAACAGAGGGTAGGGAGGGGTGAGATATGGAGAGGAGGGAGGAGACGGCGACAGAGGGGGAGGGAGGGGTGAGCAACGGAGGGGAAAGGAGGGAGGGCACAGCGACTGAGAGAAGGTTGCCAGGAGGGAGGGGAGAGTGACGGAGGGGTGGGTGACAGAGAGAAGGAAGGGTAGTAAGACTGAGGGGTGCGGCCAGCACCCTCCTATCATTTCACCCTAGGCAGCTGCCTCTTCTGCCTACCCCTAGTTCCAGCCCTGCTGTGTTTAAAGCAAAACACATTCTGACACATTAAGGTTCATTCGAGTTACAGCTTCTGCAGATGAGGGGGCCTGATATCGGACAGAGTTAAAGTTCTGTTCTCTACAGGGAGAGCAAAAAGGCGAGTTGACTCAGAATTGGAACATCATTATAACAGATCCTGCTAATTTCACTTTGTTCAGGTGGCTGGAAATAAAAGATGATCTGATAATGAAAATATGGAAATTGTCCCCTGTGGTTGTTATGCTGTTAAAGGAGAAGTAAACCCTAAAAATGAATGTGCCTCTGTGAAATTTCATTATATCCTCTCCATGTCTACCTTTCTTCTTCCTTCCTTCCTTTTGTTTGTTAAAGCAAACTTAATAAAAAGTTACTATTAAAAAAAAAAAAAAAAAATGAATGTGCCTAAAAATGCCATATTTTATATACTGAACTTGTTGCACTAGCTTAAAGTTTCAGCTTTTCAATAGCAGCAATGATACAGGATGTACAACATTTCTAGCTACTTCTTTAGTTAGGCTTTAGTTCTCCTTTAAAGGAGAGTGAAACTTAACCACCCCTCTCCCCAATGCCGCAAAGAGAACCTGCAGTTCCATTCCCCAGTACCACTCTTGATACAAAGTTACACACAGCATCAGACAGGGCGTCCGGACCCACCCGAGCTGCTGCATCAGGGGCCCATACACACATGCGGGCCCCCTTTTCTCCTCCACCACCCCAACAGGCCCTCTGCTCCAGCTGAAACCCCTGTCCCCTGTGGCTTGTACCTACTTATCTCTTCATGTGCTGTGATCAGAGTGAGGAGATGTCAGGCAACATTGGTGGATGCACGCCAGCCCTGCAGGAGGGCCCCATTGCATGGCATTTAAGTTAAGGAGTGAGCGCTTATGTGCCGCCTCCCTCCTGCTTCTCATGAATGCATCTCTGCTGAACACTGGCAACACTGTATTCATGGGGACAGTCACAGGTCTCTGTGCTCCAAAATAAAGTGCAGAAATTCATATAGGCCCAAAAACAGGGTGCAAAGTGCAAAAAATGGCAGATTTTACCTGTTTTTTGCACTTTGCATCTTGCATCCAGTTTGTAAATGACCACTAACATGTCCTGTGCTTTCTAACAACATGAATATATTGAGCCAAGAGAACAGCCATTGGGTATTTACACATTAAAGGGGCAACAAGGGGGTTGTTAAGTTCTAATGCCGTATCACAAATCTGTATGTAGCAATTGGGAGGATGCAAAAGCTGCATTTGATTCTGTGCATTGCTCTACTGGAAAGCTTAATAAATGAGTCCAAATGTGACAGAAAGGGAACAACATATCACAATTCCAGGAAAAAATGGATTTTAATGAACAGCAGTGGGTGCGAGAGTTGGGGGCTGTAACTTTTCGCTGACATAAACAATTCTGGAACGCGGGGTGGTGAGAGTGACAGTACAAAGATGGATCTTGCTCAGGGACACGTGAATATAAATGAACCTTAATCTTTAAAGTGTGTTTATGCTCATATATACGTAGACTGGTGTGGCTGATTTATCTTCATCTATTAGGGAGCTTGTCAGATCCCATATAAAATATATCCCTCTCCGGGAGACTGGTACAGTTGATTATTCCTGTCTCTTCCAGTGTTCTTGGGTCACCTTCAGACTCACCTCTTAAATGGAACATTGTCTGCGGTGGAGACAGAGCCAATTTTGTGTCATTTGTACAAAAAGAATAAACGTTTGTGTTATATACATTACTGAGTGATGGCAAAATAAACCAATTAGTAACTTTCTACAACTTGATTGTGGTCAACATCTGACAATTGGTCCCTGCACATATAACAGTCAACATAACAGCTGTTTTATTTAATGGGGGATGGTAGAAAGAATGATGACAGTAGATCAAGATGCCAATTGTATGGTAAGATAGGTGACAGTAGGACAAGATGGAGACAATAGGGCAAGATGGAGACAGTAAGGCAAGATGGAGACAGTAGGACAAGATGGAGATAATAGGACAAGATGGAGACAGTAAGGCAAGATGGAGACAGTAGGACAATATGGAGACAATAGGACAAGATGGAGACAATAGGGCAAGATGGAGATAGTGGGACAAGATGGAAACTGTAGGGCAAGATGGACATAGTAGGACAAGATGGAGACAATAGGGCAAGATGGAGATAGTAGGACAAGATGGAGACATTAGGACAAGATGGAGACAGTAGAACAAGATGGAGACATTAGGGCAAGACGGCAGCAGTAAGACAAGATGGGTGCAAGACTGTAGGGAATGAGGGAGATAGTAGGGCAAGATTGAGACAGCAGGGAAAGATGTAGACAATAGGATAATAGGGCAAAATAAAGACAGAAGAGCAAGATCTAGACAGTTGGATAAGATGAAGACAGTAGAGAAATATGAAGACAGTAAGACAAGATTAAGACAGAGGAACATGATAGAGACTGTAGGCCAATACGGAGACAGGGCAAGATGGACACAGTAGGGAAAAGTAAAGATAACAGGGAAAGATGTAGACAGTAGGGAAAAAAGAAAACAGAAGACCAAGATGGAGACAGTAGGGAAAAGTGAGACAGTAGGGTAAGATGTAGATAGTAGGATGAAATGGAGATAGTAGGAAAAGATGGAGACAGCAGGAAAAGATGGAGACACTAGGGCAAGATGAAGACAGAAAAGCAGGATGGAGGCAGTAGGATGAGATGGAGACAGTAAGGTAAGATAGAAAAGGTTAGCAAGATGGAGACAGTAGGGTCAAAATAGAGACAGCAGGGAAAGATGGAGACAGTAGGATGAGAAGGAGACAGTAGGGCAAAATGGACACAGCAGGGAAAGATGGCAGTAGGGCAAGATGAAGACAGTAGGATGAGATGGAGACAGTAGGGCAAGATGAAGGCAGAATATCAAGATGAAGACAGTAGGACAAGATGGTAACAGTAGGATGAGATGGAGACAGTAGGATAAGATGAAGGCAATAGAAAAAGATAAAGACAACAGGCCAATATGTAGAGATTTAGACATTAGGACACAATGAAGACATAAGGGCAAGACAGTAGAACAAAATGGAGACAGTATGTGGATCACAATGTGGAATTCCAAGAAAGCTTGAATAAAGAAAACAAGAGAAGGAACCTGAACTGGATACCACAAACTCTTTCTCCATTCTGTTTCAATATTGTGCCTGGAATAGGTTCTAGGACCAGTTTCAGTATGGGTTACACAGGGATCCAAGATGCCAAACCAGATTATAACAAATTTGTGTGATCCTGAATAGCTTGACAGATTGGATTGGCTTCACTGATACTGAGGTGTTGTTTTTTCTTGCTGGTCAGCCCCCATCTCTTCAACTCAAAGCTGTGTCTCTTATCAAGTCAGGGATCTGCCCTTGGCATCCCCCCTTTCTTTATATATGCAGCCACATTAATAGGCCAAATACATAGGCATGTCATAATTCATGGGTATAGTTTATGGGCAGTCTTTATGGGCTTAGTATTCATGGGTATAGTATTCATGGAGATAGTTAATGGGAACAGTATTCATGGGCACACTATTAATGGGTATAGTATTTATGGGTATAGTTCATGGGCATGGAATTCATGGGCATAGTTCATGGGCATAATATTCCTTGGCATAATCCACGGGAACACTATTTTTGGGCACACTATTCATGGGCACAATACAGTATTCACAGGCAGACAGAGAGTATAGACACAGCTGGAGATATCGAAATTCTTATTACGTCTAGAAATTCCCATTCCAGCAATGAAATCTCCAGAATTAAATGATTAAGTGTATCTGCTCTGCATGTTACAATGTAGGAATAAAGTGCCTGTTGGCTGTTCTGTTTATGCTGTGGATGGGGCTTGTACTGTAGCTCTTTCAGCAAGTAAAAGATTTCCTTCTCAGCTTCCGAATCCTGAAGTGAACCCGCCGTTCACCAAAAAGTCTCTTCTTTCATTCACACTCTGTGTCTCTTTATCTCGCTACGTGCTGCTCAGTCAAAAGAGAGGGTTGTAGAAAGAATTGATCCACTGAGACTGGGAGGACATAGAGCCACTAATCACTGCTGAGTGGCCCATGTTGGGGATGCACAACAAGGCAAGGAGATCTGTATATAAATATGTGTGTCCAATACCCATTGTAACATAGCAACATCATTAAATAATACCTTTGATTGAAAAGATATGCCTTCCATCTGCCTAGCAATGGGTAACCCTAAAGCTCATCTAGATGATGTTCAGATAATCAGAGCCACTTCATGTTGGTTCAGCTTTTACAGAAGGGGCAGATTTTCCTTAAAACTGTATAAAAATCCTTACTGACCCTTGGCCTAGCTTTGTGTTTTTACCTTAAAAGGCAGCCAACCCCTTGTTGACCCTGTCTAATGTATCTGCCTGCACTAAGTGCTATCCACCAATCACTAAGGATTAGACAAGTGCCCATTGTTCTACCCTCAAGAAACATTTCCCTTAGCAGGACCACTTTAGGCAGCATGCAGTATCCAATAAACTCCACAATGGTATTCGACGAGGCCCAAGAGACTGATCAAGAGTAACTGCACACAGAAGGGGATGGGGGTAGATAGACGCTCTTGAAAAAGGGTTGGATTCAGGAACATGAAAGTGTTTCCCTCTATATCACATGTTATAGAGCAGGGATCCCCCAACCTTTTGAACCTGTGAGCAACATTCAGAAGTAAAATGAGTTGGGGAGCAACACTAGCAGGAAAAATGTTCTTGGGGTGCCAAATAAGGGCTGTGATTGGCTATTTCGTAGCCTCTATGAGGATTGTCAACCTACATTGAGGCTCTGTTTGGCAGTACACCTGGTTTGTATAAAACAAAAACTTGCCTCCAAGCCTGGAATTCAAAAATAAGCTCCTGCTTTGAGGTCATCCAAGGGGTTTGGGAGCAACATGTTACTCACAAGCTACTGGTTGGGGATCACTGTTATAGAGTAACAGTAGTTGGTTCCCAGGACATAACACTTTACCACCAGGGGGCATCACTTTGTCTTCTGTCTAGAGATGTGAGGGTCAGGAAAAACTCAACCCACATCGAACCCTAATTTGCAAAATGTTGCCCTTGTCAGACCCGAGCCCAACCTATACACTCTTCTTTTTGATTTGTACACTGTTTATGTGCGTGCCTCTGGTTCCAATGTAATGGGAGCCGAGGAAGAGTGTAATTAGCTCGCTGTAGGAGTGAGAGTTAGTTAGGGTAGCTAGCAAGGACAGTCTGAGGCCCAACAAAGAGCGAGTATTTAGCGAGGGTGATTGTGCGCTAGTTAGGGAAGTGAGTGTGTAGGGACTGGTGAACTCCCTGGCTGGGTCCATACCAATCACAATTGGCCCCGTTTCATGTATATATGCAAGTCCATGTGGAAAGGGTCGGTGCAGACCTCACCCAACATAATCAATATCTAACCAATCCCTAGCCAGATATTGATCAGAAATGCCCTGGGATTGTCCCCTTACACAGCTAATATGCAGCCAACTCATATTGGGGTGGGAGGAGTATGAAAATTAAAGGGGAACTATCGCGAAAATAAAAATTTAATATAAGCTGCCTCATTCTGAAGTAATAAACATTCTAAATACCATCAATTAAAAACTCTGCATTGTTTCTGAAATAATCAAGTTCCTAGCAGATGTATTAGAGCTCATTCAAACAACTGATTCCAGTACAAACAAAATCTAACAAAAATTGCACAAAATTCTACATGTAGAGAGACATGGGTGCAAATTCACTAAGCCGCGAAGCGCCGAACACTAGCGTTAATTCGCTAGCATTTGGCATTTTCGCTACTGCGCAAATTCACTAACGAACGCTGGTGTAGTTTCGTTACTGTTACTTCGCACCCTTACGCCAGGCGAATTTTCGCTAGCGACGAAACTATGCAAATTCACTAACTTGCGCAGTGTACTGAACGCTACCTTTTACGCTAGACTTCCTTCGCCACCTCAGACCTGGCGAAGCGCAATAGAGTAGATGGGGATTGTTTCCAAAAAAGTCAAAAATTTTTCTAAGTCCCAAAAAACGCTGGCGTGTTTTCTACATGATGGGTGATAGGCTGAAAAAGATCTAAATTTTTTTTGGGGCTGCCCTCCTTCCCCCCTACATTTCCTGACTCATGGCAACTTACCTAGACAGTGGGCACATGTGTAGGGCAAAATAACATTTATATTTGCTGATTTGAAGGTTTTCTTGGCATTTGTAGTGCTGATACGTGTTCCTCCATTGAAATTTGAATTTCGCGACGTATGCAAATTAGCCTTCGCTAGCGTAACTTCGCTTTACATAGCGAATCAACGCTAGCGCAACTTCGCAACTTTACGCTACCCCTGAGCGCAACTTCGGATTTTAGTGAATTTGTGGAGCGCTGGCGAAACTACGCCTGGCAAAGTGTGGCGAAGTGCGGCGAAGCTCAGCGAAGTTGAGCCTAGCGGCCGGGATTCAGTCTTTTTCAGCAGAATTTGGATTTGACCCGAATCCTTCTGCCCCGGCCGAACAGAATCCGAATCCTAATTTGCATATGCAAATTAGGAGCAGGGAGGGAAATTGCGTGACTATCTCACAAAACAAGGAAGTAAAAATGTTTTACCCTTCCCACCCCTAATTTGCATATGCAAATTAGGATTCAGATTCGGTTTGGTATTCGGTTGAATCTTTTGGGAAGGATTACTGGATATTCAGGCCCGGATTTGTGGGAAGGCCACCTAGGCCCGGGCCTAGGGTGGCAGGATTTTAGGGGGGCGGCATGCTGCCCAACCACATCCACGTTGGTTCAAAAACACTGGGGATGCACAGGAGATACAATCTCCATGAAAATTTGCACGAATAAAGGGGAGGGGACAGGGGCTAAAATTGTAGTGGGCCTAGGGGCGTCCTCTATGTAAATCCGGCCCTGTGGATATTAGACTTAGTTATTAGGATTCGGTGCATCCCTAATTCTAATAGAGCATATCAATAGATGAGGGACAATTGTATAAAGGCCAACCTCCTCCATCCAGTTCCCCAGAAACGCCATCGCATTTTTACATTGTTCATTGCCCCCCATGACTGAGAAACCTTCACATGAGATGAACCGAGCTTCCAGCCGTCCGTCACGCTGCAAATTACCATTCTACATATTGTATAAATTATTCATTTGGCTGCTTATAACTGACTGGAACGGGGCTGCATATTATATTTTATGTATGATGCGTCAGACTTATACCACCGTAAGATTTATTTATTTTGTAATGGCAGAGTGAAAACGGCTAATTAAAATTGATTTTCTATTGTGTGCATTAAATGGATTAAGCCAGGGCGCATGCAATATGGAAGCCCGACTGCTGGTTCTGTTGACATGATCCTTTTATCACATCTTGGGTTCTACACAACATCTATTATATCGTATTAGTTCCCCGGTGTTAATGGGGGAAGATGTGCATTGATACATCCCCGAACATCTCGCTAGGAGCCAAGTTCCTTTCCAGTTGCCATTGTTCATATAAGTGTCGATTTAGTCTCTCAGCCCAATCCCATTTCTTTCAGAACTTTTCAATTTCATATCACAGCACTTCAGAAGAATAACATTTGTGCATTTTTTAGATTCCCATTTGGTTGGCTAATGTAAGGGAATACACAACCATCAGCTTCAATTACAAGAACCTTGTCAGATGCACATTAACTTATTGAATGTAATGATTCTGTGTCTCATGGATTTCACAGTACTCATCACTATATTTTATTAACTCCATAATCTTTTAGTGGACTAAGCTCAATGCCATCTTTTTAAAGAATATGTGACAAAATCCCTTAGTGACGTTTATCGTTTCAGTATAAAGAACAGATACCTTGTTCAAGAAGAAAGCCACCTCTTTATCTCACCCAGTCTCTCTCTCAAATCCTGGACCTCGCTGTATCATCCGCCTTCCACATCTCTTTGTCTCACCAACCACTGTTGGTCCTTAGTGTATCACCCAGCCCTGATGGACCCTTCAGTCCAGGCCTGGACTGGGAGTCAAAATAGACCCTGCCCTTCCAAGTACACAGAGGCCCAAACAGCCCCCTACCAGCCCACTATATGGTAACTTTCTATGGAACAATACAGCAGCCTCTCTGGCATTTGCCAGAAACCACCGATTGCCAGTCCGGGCCTGCTTCAGTCTCACCAACTGCTACTGTGCCACTTTGTACTTATTTGTATCACCAACTACTGTTGGTCCTTGTTATATCACCCAACCCTGACAGACCCTCCAGTCTCATCAACTAGTATTGCACCTTGTTGTCTTCATCTTCCCTGGTGGACCCTTTGGTTTCACCAACCCCTTTTGGAAATCTTTATCTCATTAACCGCTTTTGGACTTTGTTGTCTCACCAACCACTACTGGACCACTTTGAACCTATTTGTTTCACCAGCTACTGTTGGTTCTTCTTGTATCACCCAACCCTGGTGGACCCCTCCTGTCTCACCAACGGCTGTTGCACCTTGTTGGTTCACTCATCCCTGGTGGACCCTTTTGTCTCACCGACCACTTTTGTCTCATGACCGATTGTTGGACTCTGTCAGCCCTGTTGGATATTTTGTCTCACCAACCATTGTAGGGCCTCTTTGTTTTCTCCACAGTTGGACCTTTTTTTACATCAGCCACCAGGGCTGCATCTCACTTGTCCTGCTTGGTATCATGCATCACTAGTAGACATTTTATTCTTCCTTTAAAACTTTTGTACATTTTAGTCTTGCCTGTCTACTCTGGACTTCTGACTCTTAAACACTCTCTCCCATCTCTTAATGGGGCTCATTTATCAACACTGGGCAAATTTTACTAGAGCAACCAATCAGCGATTAGCGATTAGCGTTTTAAAGCCAGCTGCAAGTAGAAAAATGAATGCAGCAATCTGATTGGTTGCCATGGGTTACTGGCCATGGGCAAATTTGCCCTGTGTTGATGAATGACCACCAGTGTCTCATAATTAGTGATGGGCAAATAAATTGGGCAGGTGTGGATTAGCGGAAATAAATCAGCCGCAACATAAAAAAATTGTTGTGTGTCAAAAGTAGTGATGGGCGAATAAATTCGCCAGGCGCGAACTTGCAGTGAATTTCTGCATTTGCTGTGGGCAATTAAATTCGCAAAAATTCACAGATGAGAAATCCGCCACGTCAAAAAAAAATGGGTGTACGTCAGAATAAACATTGTCACGCATCAAGATTATTCGGACTCCCATTGACTTCAATGCGTTTTGTCAATTTTTCTCCAATTCACGAATTTCGCAGGAAATGCACACATTTTTCGGCGAAGCAATACAGGACAGATTCGCCCATCACTAGTCAAAATTGTTGCAAATCAAAATTATTTGGACACCCATTGACTTTAATGCATTTGGACCAAATAGTCATACGTAAAAAATATTGTCAATCTTGTCAAAATTTGCTTGCGTCAAAATTGATGGGCGTCAAATTTTTTTGACGTCCATTGACATGCTTATAGCGAATTTTTCTGCGTTTTCGCAAATTTTTCGGCGACAGATTCGCCCATCACTATTCATAGGGGGCAAATTCACTAAGATGCGAAGTTGCGACAGGCGCAACTTTGCCACACTTTGCCGCACTTCGCCGCACTTCGCCAGGCATAGTTTCGCCAGCGCTCTGCAAATTCACTAAAATCCGAAGTTGCGCACAGGGGTAGCGTAAGGTTGCGAAGTTGTGCTAGCGTTGATTCGCTATGTAAAGCGAAGTTACGCTAGCGAAGGCTAATTTGCATACGGCGCCAAATTCAAATTTCAATGGAGGAACATGTATCAGCACTACAAATGCCTAGAAAACCTTCAAATCAGCAAATATACATTTTATTTTGCCCTACACATGTGCCCACTGTCTAGGTAAGTTGACATGAGTCAGGAAATGTAGGGGGGAAGGAGGGGAGCCCCAAAAATATTTTCGATCTTTTTCAGCCTATCACCCATCATGTAGAAAACACGCCAGCGTTTTTTGGGACTTAGAAAAAAATTTGACTTTTTTTTTAAACAATCCCTATCTACTCTATTGCGCTTCGCCAGGTCTTAGGTGGCGAAGGAAGTCTAGCGTAAAAGGTAGCGTTCAGTACACTGCGCAAGTTAGTGAATTTGCGTAGTTACGTCGCTAGCGAAAATTCGCCTGGCGTAAGGGTGCGAAGTAACACTAGCGAAACTACGCCAGCATTCGTTAGTGAATTTGAGCAGTAACGAAAATGCCAAACGCTAGCGAATTAACGCTAGCGTACGGCGCTTAGTGAATTTGCGCCATAATCTCTTATTTTGGCTAGATAGACTTTACAGCTCTGACAGGCCTAAGGCTAAGACTTTAAAGTACTGCTGTTCCTGCAACGGTCCTCCATACAATACAGAAAGCCAGCAATTACAATGATCCAGTGACAGTATTGGGGACATATGATCTGTTAAAAAGTAACACGTAGGAATATTTGCCTTTGTAATTGTCATTCAAAGTGTCTCCGGCAAGGACAGAGCTTTCCTGCATTATCTGATCTGTAGAAACGGTTCTTTTATTTAAAGGAGGAGCAGAAATATGCATCACGTTGCATTCAAGGCAAATAATAAATAAATCAATAATAATGGACCAATGTTATAGAAATTCACCGGCTGATATTTACTGCGGCAATCTGATAACTGAGCAATAGCAGAACCTGGTGAGACAATGTAAGAGTAGATTAACCCAAGAATTGTCACACAGAGATTACACTCACTTACACTTCCATGATCTCTCTAACCCAATTAGATCCCTTCCTTTTCAAGGCACAAGGTCAGGGGTCACAAGTAGCTGTGATATTTCCATGAAATCATGTTATTGTATAATTATATTAGGGGCTGCCTGTTCTTTATGGCCACATTTGGAATATTAGTGCAATTTACTCTGATTTAGTGAGAGTTGGCACTTTATGCACATATATAACCTCACCGGGAGTACAATAATACAGTTTATGACAAGCTAGCTGGCACCTAGAAGCAAACTTTAAATACAAAATTGTGTAATTTGCCCTTATAGCAAGAAGGGCATTTAAAGGAACAGTAATGTCAAAAAATAAAAGTGTTTTAAAGTAATGAAAATATAATGCAGTGTTGCCCTGCACTGGTAAAACTGCTGTGTTTGCTTCAGAAACACTACTATTGTTTATATAAATAAGTTACACAGCAGATAACAGATAAGCTCTGTCTGTCTAATGGTGTTATCTGTTATCCATTAGTTAACCTGTGCCATATAGCCGTTTTTCAATTTCCGCCATTGCTCCACAGCAGCTTGTTTATATGAACTATAGTAGTGTTTCTGAAACAAACACATCATTTTTACCAGTGCAGGGCAACAGTATATGATATTTTCATTACTTTAAAACACTTACATTTTTTGGTGTTACTGTTCCTTTAAGGACATTTGTACAGGTATGGGATCCGTTATCTAGAAAACTCTGAATTACAGAAAGACTGTCTCCCGTAGACTCCATTATAATCAAAAAATCCTTTTTCTGTGTAATAATAAAACAGTAACTTGTACTTGATCCCAACTAAGATATAATTAATCCTTATTGGAAGCAAAACCAACCTATTGGGTTTATTTCATGTTTACATGATTTTCCAGTAGACTTAAGTTATGAAGATCCGAATTACAGAAAGATCCATTATCCGGAATACCCCAGGTCCCGAGCATTCTGGATAACAGGTCCCATACCTGTACCTGTTCACTGGAAAGCCACCCCAGCAACTACACAGTTCCTTTGTGCTGTCTGTGCTTCTGTAAGTTATATAAGGACCCATAGTAGGACAGGAACTGCATAGGAGTAGGGATGGGCGAATTTCTTCCATTTCGCTTCATTGAAATTCGGGAAACGGCAAAAAATTAGCGAAACAAGAATTTTGACACCCGCCTTAATTCGCATCAATTTTGACGCTCGCGTCAATCTTGACACCGGCGTCAAAGTCAATGGGTGTCGGAATAGTGTTGATGTGTGACAGTTTTGACGCGAGCGACTTTTCCGACGTGCGTCCAAATTTTTTTGACGCTGGTGAATTTTTGCAAATTTATTCGCCTGCGGAAAAACGTGGAAAATTGCTGCGAATTCACGTCTGGGACATTTATTTGCGCAAAGCTACATATGACTGCACTTACTCTACCATCAGGGCTCTCCTAAACTTTGTCTATGTAATTTAATTAGTGAGGCCTCAGAGACATAGGGGAGCTTCATTACCTCCATCCTAACTGATCCCCTGGCCTTTTCCAAAGACCATGTCACCATGGGGCACCCCAAAAACATTAGTAATATCCCTGCCACTTGAGTGGTTGTGATCAAAGCTTTTATCTGGGATAATATATCAATATCTGATTTTGAGACGTAAGTCATTTATTGATTTATGCTTATCATCTTGGGCTAGAGGAGAAAAATGGTTCCCCAAGCAGACAGCACACCCGAGTAATCAAGTTTGTTCCAAATGACATGAAAAAAAATCCATTTCAGGTACAGGTTACAAAGTCTACTTTGAAAAAAACTGATCAGAAGATGTTGCCCCAGGAGACCACCAGTAGGTCATATAAAACAGGAAGGCCAAAGGCAAAGACCTCATTGGTTTCTTTGACTGTGCCTCTTATTTCAGTGTCCTTATAGCTGCTGCTCCCCCACCAATCACTGTCTGTGATTAAAAAATTCCCAAAAATGCCAAAGAGTAGCAACACATTTTCTGGATGGTTCCTCAAAACAAAATCCTCTAAGCCGATCAGTCTAGATTCTGGCATTCAACTTATAACCATCTTTGTCCCTAGTATAGTTGCGGCGAGCTTGATTGGGGCAGCCCTGTTTGGTTGTACCCTTTAATGGGGTTAGACCTAGAGGTCCTAACAAGGTTACATAGTTTCAAGACAGCAAATATCTTTGCCCCCTCCCAAACATCACTCAAATTTAACCCGCATAGATTTGGATGGAGCACAAGAGTCTCACTCAAATTTAAGTTGGGCTTTCAGGGGTATCTAGTGTAGCAAATAGGCATTCCCGTGAAACCTCACCCTAAATGACCATCAGACTGACGGTCTAAATTGTCCAAGCACCCCAAGAGGAGCAGGCCCACAGTTTGGAAACCACTGGTCTACTGGGTGGAGAAAATACTGAACCTGGATCCCACTTTTCTCGGGTAACATGTACGTATTGAATCTGTTCCTTTCTTGTTGGTCACCTTTGGGTTCCTTTCCATAGTGCCAACCATTACTGGAAGTGGTTCATTTTTAGCACGATATAAACAGTGGTAACCAAAGGCAACCATCAGCTGATCTGCCATCGATGGTACGACTGACAACAGTTCTCTATTGTCATTCTACAGAATGGGATACAGTGGTGGGACATTGGTAGGAGTTTAGCAATCTTCCTTCAAACTGACCAGGAAATAATATAATTTTCTGGACACATAAGTGCACTCAGCATGGCTGACTCAACCCTGCAAGTTCTTTATGTTCACAATACAGAGATGCAACAGGATGAGGGCAGCACACAAGCAAGATTTTCTATACTACATTGCTTGGCTCATAAAACCCTATTAAGAGAATTACAGATGACCTAATTCCCGCCGGCCTCTACATTCCATTAGATGTAGGCCCCATGCCAAAGAATGACTCGGTATCTGTATGATCAAATCTTCTATACTCCACCCATGATCACATTTACATTTGTCTAAAAGCCCAATGGTCCCCCCCCCCCTTAGCAGCCAACGCATTTAATATGGCACAGAACCCGATGAAGCTGATACACCTTGGTCAGTATGAAGGTGCCGGGATCACCAAAGCTTCAAGCTTCTCCTTTGCCTGGAGCTAATTTAACCCTTCAGGTACTTGGGCGATTTGTTCACATTATGGAGAAATGTGTTAGAGCAATTAGCGAGGCACTAATGAGTTGATGTAATATTTAACAGTGCTGGCACAGGCAGGAACAGTAAATGAGAAATGTAATAAGAGGTTAAATGTTATTTGGATGCATGAGAAGCTTCTGCTGTATCTCTGTAACCACCAAACTAATATTTAAACGGATACTGTCATGGGAAAAAAATTTTTCAAAATGAATCAGTTAATAGTGAATTCTGCACTGAAATCCATTTCTCAAAAGAGGAAACAGATTTTTTTATATTCAATTTTGAAATCGGACATGGGGCTAGACATTTTGTCAATTTCCCAGCTGCCCCTGGTCATGTGACTTGTGCCTGCACTTTAGGAGGGAAATGCTTTCTGGCAGGCTGCTGTTTTTCCTTCTCAATGTAACTGAATGTGTCTCAGTGGGACGTGGATTTTACTATTGAGTGTTGTTCTTAGATCTACCAGGCAGTTGTTATCTTGTGTTAGGCAGCTGTTATCTGGTTACCTTCCCATTGTTCTTTTGTTTGGCTGCTGGGGGGAAAAAGGGAGGGGGTGATATCAATCCAACTTGCAGTACAGCAGTAAAGAGTGATTGAAGTTTATCAGAGCACAAGTCACACAACTGGGGGCAACTGGGAAATTGACAATATGTCTAGCCCCATGTCAGATTTCAAAATTGAATATAAAAACATCTGTTTGCTCTTTCCCGAGACAGTATCCCTTTAAGTTAGGGGGAAGTTGGATGGATTCACAGCTTTTTTCTGCTCATCCTTTACCAACTCTTTTGGGGTGTCCGAACACAAATAGAACAAACACAATAGAATAATAAAATTATGTTAATACCAGAGATAATCTGTAGCACTCTTACTTATAAAATAAGGGTTTCTGCTTGTCAGTCAGGTAAAAATAGGTTTGCATTTAATTGCAGTACCATTTCTCACCACTTGAGGCCAACACCTGTAGAAGTGGGGTTCCCAAACAGTGGGGCTAGTCCCCCTAGGGGGGCATGAAGCAGTAGCAAAGCGGACTGAGAGTGAAGCCATTTCAGAGTAAGATTTGTGGAGAATGCCTCCATTATCGTCTAGACTAGATATACCCAAAAGCCCAGCCTGAAGGTAAAATATTGTTGGATTTGGAGTGAAAAGTTCTACTTCTGAAGTTATTGACATCCTTGGAAGTATGGCTGAATGGTCGATTATCCAAGGTTTCCCTATATCTGGAGCCATATCATGAGCTAAACTGACCAAAAGTTGGACCTCCAAGGGGACCTCTGCAAAGGGTTTATAATCTCTTAATTGGCTGAGTTGGTTTATACCTTTGTATCATCGAATGTTGATGGTTGAAAACAAACTATACCCGGATATGGGTATAAATTAGGGATGCACTGAATCCAGAATTCAGTTCGGGTTTTGGCCAGGATTCAGCCTTTTTCAGCAGGATTCGGATTCGGCCAAATCCTTCTGCCCGGCCGAACTGAATCAAAATCCTATTTGCATATGCAAATTAGGGGTGGGGTGGGAAATGGCGTGACTTTTTATCACAAAACAAGGAAGTCTCGTCTCACTGTATATTTGTATACTGCTGAGATAACAATAAAGTTTACTTTGACTTTGACTTTGAAGTAAAAAATGTTTGCCCCTTCCCACCCCTAATTTGCATATACAAATTAAGATTCGGATTTAGTTCGGTATTCGCCTGAATTTTTCAAGAAGGATTCGGGGGTTTGGCCGAATCTAAAATAATGGATTCAGTGCATCTCTAGTATAAATATAAACACATATACCCCTAAATTCCCATTTTGCTGACGTATCAAACTGAATATGTAGACAGGTCTCCCCAACAGTCCTAGTCTGAGGGCTCAAAAAGATACGTTTTTGAAAGGAGAATTTGTAAAATTAATCATTTTCACTTTTTTTGTGTTATTGGTGCCCCATTACCCAATTAAGCCCCAGTTTCTGTATCTGTTTGCTAAATGTATACATCAAAATACCTGTTATTTCTCATACACAGACACACAAGCAAACACATGATTTGGGAATTCTCGGAAACTGGCTGATGGGCTGGAAGAGAGAGAAGTTTATCTCATTATTATATCTCCATGTTTCCCAGTTGCGGCTGCTTCTGGTCGGCTCTGTTTGAACAAATGTAGGATGAGCCAACACACTTCCCGTTGTAATTGGAAGCCACTTGCCGGGGGATTCGGGAAAGTGAGAAGTGAGAGGAGAATTTTCTCTGCTTGAGAGATTAACCCTGATACTGCGCCGGAAGGAACAAAACAGGAGAATTCACTGGAGGAAAACTGAGATGAGATGAGAGACTGAAAAGGGCAGGAAAAGGCTCTCAATGCTTTCTAATATCATTAATTACAACTGCACCAGCACTGAGCTGTAACCCAGCACTATGCGCTGTATATCTATCAAGATTCTCCTTTATTCAGGTCATGATATACAGTATTTAGTAGAATTAAGGCAACTGTACATTGAGTGTTTTTTCCCTGAAAACGTTTCACCACTCATCTGAATGGTTTCTTCAGTTGAACTAAAGAAGTCATTCGAATGAGTAGTAAAAGGTTTTCAAGGGGAAAAAAAACTCTAAATGTCTATTGCCTTTGACTTAATTCTGCTAGATACCTGTATAGTGACATAAAGGGCCCTTAGACAACTCTGGTCTAGCCCAATGTTTGTGTTATAGAGGTCAACCCCTCTCTCGGTAACCTGCCATAATAACCTTGTAGTGTAGCCAATTGGATGATTTAAATGATTCCTTTCTCCTTGTAAGCAGCCATCAGAGTGTTCTAGACTCACCCACTGCTTGAGTCACAAACTCCTTGCCATTCCCCATGTAAGCTTCCATCAGAGGGTTCTAGTCCCACCCACTGCTTGAGTCACAGACATCTTGCCCTTCCACCGGTAAATTGCCACCTGAGTGGTCTAGTCCCACCCACAAATTCCTTGCCCCTTCTTCTCCTATAAACTGACATAAGATTTTCTAGTTGATCTGATTTGAATTAAAGTCATGCTGGTATTCTCCTTAAGTTCTCATCAAAAACCTGACCTTAAACCACAACTTACACATGGGTGCAACACATCTTCCAGTTCCTCATTGCTATTCTAATCCTTTTCCATTGGTCCACCAGCCCATTAACTGTTTGTGAAGCTCTGACCCTTCACTTCCAAAGTGATTCTTCAGCTAAACAGTCTCAATGGGGTGCAGCCTCCTTTAGCCTCCTTCTTTACCAATGCTGCATGTTGATATTAATTATTTAGTCCAATTTAGATCCCTCTTTGTTCAAGAGGTTGCTCTAGATGGACTTTCCTCCCTTCCACCCTGACATATTGGAACTTCCTTTCAGTTTACTGCCTCCCTTGTTGGTTGTGGATTACAAACCTACCCAAAAACAACAAACATGTTGGGGTGCATTTTTGCTGGAGTTTCCTGGATTTCACTTGAAAGGCTTTATCAGATTTCACATGGCTTGAGGAAAACTCTTGACTTCCCTATTAGTATTACCCTCAAACAGTTTTCATTAAAAGTGTGTATCGTGAATGTTCAGCAGGCAATAATGATCCCTGATCATGTCTCAATCAAGGAAATCCCATGTGCTACTGACTAATACTTCATCAATACAGACAGGGGGGATGGGTTGGAGTAGACACCCAAAGGTCAGATGGTATATAAATTACCTTAAACAACAAAATCCAGCATTAGTGGATCATCACTAGAGGGTATTTATGATGGTTGGTAGTTACTACAGAAACACTAGAAGAATCCTGTCTATTTCCCATACCAAATTATTTTCATTTAATTTCCCCTTGCATGGTGTCCTGCAGTATCTAAACCATCTCTCCGATGCGGAGACTCTTTTCTGTCTCCCCCCTTAGCATTGTCTATCTCTTCATCAGCTCATATTTATGCAGTTCCGAGATAGTCAGTGTTTGTATATAGAGCCCTAGTCTTGTGCCACACACTTCTCGGTCAGACAACAAGTACTATCAGGGGCAGTTGAACCATAACAAAGAGATACATAGAGCTGGAAACTGATTTTGGCTCCTTTGGTTGCACATATCTCCATTGTGCTGAAACTGCCCCCACACTCTTCAAGCTTGGGTTAGCTGTGGGTGCTTAAGATGGGTGCAGTGTCACCAAAACACCAGCTAGATGCTGGGGAAATGTTGTGTTTGATGTACAATGACAACCTAGTCCAAGAACAAGTGTGCAGCCATTGCTGTGTTATTGCCAACGTCATTGTTGATGCAAGTCAACCACTTTTTAGAGCAGGTTGGTTCACATAGTTACCCCTGTAGCCAGAGCCTTATGGGTAATCATTTACTTCTTAGCTTACAGAACCTCTAAGGGTGCAGGAATGGGCCCCTCAGTAGCCTTTGTGAATGTTCCAATGTTGGCTCAGTGGTTTACACTGTTGCACTGGGTCATAGGCAGGCCTGGACTGGCAATTTGTGGGTTCTGGAAAATGCCAGAAGGGCTGCTGTAAGATGTCTGTATTTATTGGGCTGGTGGGGGACTATTTGGGTCTCTGTGTACTTGAAATGCCAGGGCCTATTTTGGATCCCAGTCCAGACCTGGTCATAGGATTGACCCCCCCCTCCAAATTTGTTTGACTCCAACTTGGGTGGTTTCAAGGAGTTTTTATGCTCACGCAATAGGCTGGATTATTACTATTACTGATATAAAATTTAAAAAAGCGATAAGACCTACTTGGCTTCTCAATGCAGGAAATACCATTGTGGGGCATTCTATATGTTAAAGGGGCACTTTAAGTTTCCCAGCATCCTCTATTAGCCAAACCTTTGCACATTAATATCTGCTATTAAAAATTATTTTCTGCCCTATACACCCCAATCTGCCTCCTTCCTTCTCATCTCTCCCACCTTACCCCCCCCACACACACAAATTTTACTCACAAACAGGATTCTCACCTCTCGCTCTTACGTACGTCCAATTTACATCACGACAAGATCTCCATGGAAACCAGAGAGAGAGAGAGCAGCTGGCTGTGAAGGAGGAAAGCTGCCAGGATCAGGCACATAGGGAAGGAGCGGAATGTAGAGGAAGGTATTAAGACTCAGAGCAATTTCTATGCCCCAACAGGTCTGTTCCAAGAAGGCCAAATATTCTAGTTTGTTGGCTGTTAGCTGGTTGGTTGGGGTTCATCCAAGTAACTTTGCAATAAAGACATCCTCTAAATGATATTAAAGTGGATTCTGTGATGTATTTTAAATCCAACACTATTCTAATTCTACTTGGAACTGATTTCACTCTGACTTGGCCTGTTGCCTATAATGACCAACAAAGAAGAGAAGGCTGAATGGGACACCACTGGGTTTACCTAGCAATATGGCGCCCTTATTCCCAGGGATGCTACCCACCTACTAAGTTGGTTTAAAGATAAATGGTGGGTTCTGTTTTATGTGCCCATCCCACCCTTTTAGTGCGACTGTGCTTCAGACTGAAGAACATATGCCTCCCACACTCATGCCAAAGACCAACCCTCCCCCACCACCAGCCTTCCCTTCCCCCCCTGTTGTCCACCCCTCTACTCCCCACTGAAAATGATCCACCACCACTGCTGCCACCTACCCACAGTCCACACACCAGCCTTTCTCAAATCGAGGCCCACCATGGTTTCTTCCAGTATCCCAGTTGACCAGTCCTCTGCAAGGGAGGCAAGAGTAAAATAATTGCTCTGATGACATTGTGGGCATTCCAGTCACTTTCAAACTAGATAGGCTGAATCTTTCTACTGAATGAAACAGAAGAATGGGGAATAAACTAGAATCCAATGTGGTCTTCACATCTGTAGGCTCCGCCAAGCAGTCATGTTACAATATAATTCTGACAATCAGCTAATAGCATGTTCCTGTGTCAGAAAACTGATACAGCCATTAAATACAAACCCCGAGCCATCTTTTCCCGCTACAAAAGCTGCTGAGTGACAGCTCTGTTGGTACAATCTGCTATTTCTCTCTTGTGCGCACAATGAAATTACAATAAGTAACTGCACGCCCAACTCCCAGCTTGTACAAACACCCAGCCTGCAACAAAGGGAACACACAAATGTATTCAAATATATTCACGTTTCCTCATTCAATTATTATTATTATTATCCACTGATTTATATAGAGTTTGGCTTATTTTCTGAACATCTTTACAGAGATTATGCATTATTCCCATCAGTCCCTGCCCCATCGAGCTTTCAATCTGCTGTCACTTTGAATAGGTGATAAGCCACCATACCATGACAAGGTAACCCGCACACAGTGGTCCCTAACTTGTTTACCTCTGGTCATAATATAAAAGGTCTTCTTCTTACATCTCTGCTAAATAGCATTACTTTGAGTAAATGTCTCCAGAATCTTGGTTTCAACCTGTGGGCTAAATCCTAACCCCCCCCCCACCTGCTTTTACGGCTTTTAAGAGAAGGAGTGATTGCCCAAACCAAGGCCCATATATCTCTAGGACAGTGATCCTCAACATGTTGCTCTCCAACCCCTTGGATGTTGCTCCCAGTGACCTCAAAGCAGGAGCTTATTTTTGAATTCCAGGCTTGGAGGCAAGTTTTGTTGCATAAAAACAAGGTGCACTGCCAAACAGAGTCTCAATGTAGGTTGACAATCCACATAGGGGCTACCAAATGGCAACTCACAGCACTTATTTGGCACCTCAAGAACATTTTTCATGCTAGTGTTGCTCCCCAACTCCTTTTTCTTCTGAATGTTGCTCATGGGTTCAAAAGGTTTGGGATCCCTGCTCTAGGATATAATATCTCTATACTGTAGGATAATAATATACCCAGAACACACCGCAGATAAATACAGAGCTAATTCCATGTATAATACCCAGAACACACAGCAGGATAAATACAGTGCCAATTCCATGTATAATACCCCAGAACACACAGTAGATAAATACAGGGCCAATTCCATGTATAATACCCCAGAACACACGGCAGGATAAATACAGTGCCAATTCCATGTATAATACCCCAGAACACACAGCAGGATAAATACAGTGCCAATTCCATGTATAATACCCCAGAACACACAGCAGATAAATACAGGGCCAATTCCATGTATAATACCCCAGAACCCACAGCAGATAAATACAGGGCCAATTCCATGTATAATACCCCAGAACACAATGCAGGATAAATACAGTGTCAATTCCATGTATAATACCCCAGAACACACAGCAGATTAATACAATGTCAATTTCATGTATCAAACCAGCGGTGATATCTGCTTATAACTGAGCCCCAATTGCACCAACACAGTTGCTCCCTGCTGTCATTCCAGTGATGTCTTTATATACATATTGGCAGAAAGAGGAATGGGAGGCTGGGAATAAGCGATGTTCGTATTTAAACAAGGCAATAAAATGTCACATCCTCAGGGGATTCATTTTGCCTCTTGGATTTGCACACGGCCCAACAAAATGCGGACTTATTCACTAATTAAAGTCTCCTTTATACTCCCGACCTCCTTACACTGAAGGATGGGCCTTTGCTTAATTTGGAATGATGGCGCGACTGCTCAGTGTTGTGTAAAATCACTCCAATCGGTGTCAGTGGTCTGTAAACAATTAAATAGCTATTTATTAAAAGGAAACTGCAAATCCAGGTGCCACGGTAGAATCAATATGAGGGATCAATAGCTGCAATCACACACAGCAGTCATTCACTTACAGTAACCACACTTGGATTCCAATAATAGCCTTACAGGATGGGCTTCCTAGGAATCCCCTCTGCCCAAAGTCTGTCCCTGATACCCTAAGCCTGTGGTTGATGGACTTACCCGATGCAAGCGCCTGTTTCAGATGAGTGTTTGCCCTGGGTAAATACAACACTGGCAACAACAATAGGCTGCCCCCCCCATTAGCTCAAACCAAATATACAGACATTTGGAAGCCATTAATCCATAATTCCATAAATATAAGTACATCAGTGACCCATTCCCCTAAATCTTGCCTCAATTCACACTAAGACAGGCTTTCAGGAATATCTAGCATAGGCATTCTGTCCCTAATGGACATCCTTAAGACAGGGTCCTCCAACCAAGTCTCTGTGTCCAACAGTTTGGGAACCATTGCCCTACTCTTCTGGATCTCACAAGCATTACTCAGTGGATCAAAAGCTTCTCACTAAATAGCCCTTACTATTTATGCTACTAGGGCATCTACCCATAGGATATGACCTCTAGAAAATCATCATTCAGAGGGTCCCCTCGCTCTTAAACATCAACTCTCCTGCTGCAGAACCTCTTCAATGAGGCCTTCTGCCTTTGGCTCTGGTCTTCTTCTTTATCCCTCACTATCATATGCTCCTAGGACATCTACACATACCATATGATCTCTAGAAAATCCTCAATCACAGTGTCCCATCACTCCAATATCAACTCTCCTGCTGCAGAACCTCTTCAATGAGGCCTCCTGCCTTAGGCTTTGGCCTACTTCTTTTCTTAGGGTTTCCAAAAGAAGGATGGTTATTCATCCCTTCCCTGTTATTCAAGGGTTCACCCGAAGCTTATGTTCTCCTTTACCCCAGGGAAACCCGATTCCAGCAGGTTCCATCCCATAAATAACATAAGAGGAACATATATGTTGGGATCTTAACTAGAGAATCTGGCAAGTACAGACACATGTGTAATATTATCTAATTCAGCATGAAATGCACTTCATCAACTCCATTAAATGTTTCACATTAGCAACATGTTATAAATGGGAATTAGTAGTGTTCTCCTTCATGTGCTGTACATGTATTCCAGAGCCAGACGCCTACACGTCATTATGGCAGTTAGTGACACGTGTATCGTATATACGTATGTAGGAAGACTCGAATGATAAAGTCAAGTAGAAGCTTTTCCCCCATGCAGATCAGTAACTTTTAGCTGCAGACAAATAGGTTTCCTCCATCCCAATGTCTCAAGCCTTGTGGTTATCACCCCCAGGGAACAATGACATTTATTTTTAGCAAGAATAACGTAGCAGGTACTAATCTCAAGCTATAACTCCAGCCTTAAAGAAACACAGTGTCACATAATTACCCCTTTTATCTCGCTCAATTCTTTCCTTTACAAAGGTTTCTATAGCGTTGGGTTATTTCCTGACTCATTAGAGATTCTCATTTTATCTCTTTATATAACACATAAGAGCCACAAATAGCCTGTAAAATATATCATTATAAATCATGCTTAGTGACATCATCAGTTATAAATGGTACTTAGTGACGTGAAACGTATTTTGGTTTTTTGGTTCTTTGTTTTTTGTTTTTTTTTTTTAAATCCCCAGCTATAAGGATATTATAAGTAACTGATGGGGTTCTGTGACCATATAAAGGCACAAGGCTGCAGGCTGAGTTATACAGGGAACTCTGAGTATCACTCATGTATTATAAGGGATAATGTACCCCCTACTGTAAATGATAAGGATATTAGAAGTCACTGAGGGGTTGTTCTGTGACCATATAAAGGCAAAAGGCTGCAGGCTGAGTTATACAGGGAACTCTGAGTATCAGTCATGTATTATAAGGGATAATGTACCCCCTACTGTAAATGATAAGGATATTAGAAGTCACTGAGGGGTTGTTCTGTGACCATATAAAGGCACAAGGCTGCAGGCTGAGCTATACAGGGAACTCTGAGTATCACTCATGTATTATAAGGGATAATGTACCCCCTACTGTAAATGATAAGGATATTAGAAGTCACTGAGGGGTTGTTCTGTGACCATATAAAGACACAAGGCTGCAGGCTGAGTTATACAGGGAACTCTGAGTATCACTCATGTATTATAAGGGATAATGTACCCCCTACTGTAAATGATAAGGATATTAGAAGTCACTGAGGAGTTGTTCTGTGACCATATAAAGGCACAAGGCTGCAGGCTGAGTTATACAGGGAACTCTGAGGATCACTTATGTATTATAAGGGATAATGTACCCCCTACTGTAAATGATAAGGATATTAGAAAGCACTTTGGAGTTCCTATGGTATCCTCCCATTGTATTCTCATGAACCATCTATTTCCTTGTGTATTTTAAAACTTTATATGGTCACACCCTTACTTTTCCCTTTGCCGTTAAGTTCAGCTGTTTCTTCTTTTTCCCTGGATGTCGCAACGCTACCTTAAATGAAACCTCTCTAAAACTGAAATGGTTCTCTTTCCTCCAACTAACACCAGTAACATCCCAGAAATATCCATCATATCTAACAATTCCACTATCACCCCATCTCTCCGGTGCCTTGGGATTATCCTAGATTCTGCCGTTCTGTCATTCACTCCTCATATCCAGTCACTTATTTAATCATGTCACTTCCACCTAAGGAACATATCCAAAATATGATCATTTATCTGCAAAATTATTCACTCTCTCATCATGTCACGTCTAGACTACTGTAACTCTCTTTTAATTGGCCTCCCCTCCAGAGACTGTCACCTCTCCAGTCCATAATGAACACTGCTGCGAGGCTCATACACCTCAGCAACCGCTCCTCCTCTGCCTCGCCATTCTGTCAATCCCTGCACTGGCTTCCGTTACCTTTCAGAATCAAATTCAAATTAATGACACTGACATTCAAAACACTTCATAACTCTGCTCCACCCTACATCTCTGAACTCATCTCTATATACTCACCCAACCACTTACTACTCTCCTCTACTGACCTGCTACTCAACTCTTCTCTCATTACCTCCTCACATGCTCACATTCAAGACTTTGCAAGGGCACCACCCCTCCTCTGGAACGCTCTCCCACGGTCTGTCCCACTTTCTCCCAACCTTTCTGCTTTCAAGAAATCTCTTAAAACGCACTTCTTTCAAGAAGCCTCCCCTCACTCTGCTTAACTACCAAACGCAACACCACATACAGTACCACATTTCTCACCCACTTAATTCGATCTTGCCCACTCCCACACCTTGTGTATTACTCCCTTCCCTTTAGAGTGTAAGCTCTTGATTCCCTTTAGAGTGTAAGCTCTTTTGCAAAGGGCCTTTCTCACCTTTTGTACCGGTATTGGTTGTGATGTATGTAACTCCATATGTTCTATGTATGTAATTCATGTGATTTAGTTGTATAATCAAATTTACTTTACAGTGCTATGCAATATGTTGGTGCTATATAAATAAATGTTAATAATAAAATAATAATAATAATTCAGTGATTAGTGAGTAAGGGATCATTTGGGACAGTGTTAAACTTTTATTTTTCTTCTGTAGATAACTCAAGGCAGATGATATGTAGATGCCTCCACAACACATTTAATTGCTCACATATATAAAAATATCATTACACATCCGCCCCCAAATAAAGTCCACGTTATTTCTCTGTACAACAAGCTGTTTCTGATCACTGAACATTTCATAACGACTCAATTCCTTTCTCATTGATTATAAATAAATAAATCTGACCAATACATGAGCAACAGACTTTGGGGGGGTGCCGCTCACAATTCACAATTCCCCCCTATAACACAATGGACAATGTCATGACAAAGTGACTTTCTTTTTCCCATAAAGACATCAGACATTGGCTGAAGGGAATCACTTGTTTTTAGTGGAATAATTGCACCGAGAATGTGTTTTCAAATGGGAAAGATCATTGTTTTGGATAAATCCCCCCCAGATATATAACATCTTAGCGCTGTCCCATTTCCCATTTCTTATTTTCCAAGGTGCAATAAACTTTCAAGCCGCTTTCCTTATTGAGATATGGGGAAATTTATGGGCTGTTATTCATGGCGGGTTATTCATGGAGAACTGCCCAGAGGGGAACAGGGGAAAGTTGGGAAGGAAAGGTCTATAGGTTTGTGTAGAGATTTATGTCACCTGCCTCCGAATGACAGAACGGTCAAGGGCGCAGTTAAAGTGATAGGGGATTATTTTTATCCAGAAAATGACAAAACCTGAAGGGGAAGGGTCAGCAACTGGCAGGGTAACACAAAGAGGGGTGTGAATAAGAAATAAGGGACTGGCTTGATTCACCTGCCCCAAGGGATTATTGAAAAATCAGCATTTTTTATTAAAGAATCAAGATTTTATTTGGTTGCTCCCAGTAATCGACAGTCTGTATTGTCAGTGTGGTCTTTGTATGGGAACTACATTTTTAAAGGAGTACACTTTTTTTTTTACTTATTTCTCTTACATAGGGAAAAAGAAGAAACAGCTGAACTTAACGGCAAAGGGGAAAAGTAAGGGGTGAAATGAGGGTGTGACCATATAAAGTTTTAAAATACACAAGGAAATAGATGGTTCATGAGAATACAATGGGAGGATACCGTAGGAACACCAAAGTGTTTTCTAATATCCTTATCATTTACAGTAGGGGGTACATTATCCCTTATAATACATGAGTGATACTCAGAGTTCCCTGTATAACTCAGCCTGCAGCCTTGTGCCTTTATATGGACACAGAACAACCCCTCAGTGACTTCTAATATCCTTATAATTTACAGTAGGGGGTACAGTATCCCTTATAATACATGAGTGATACTCAGAGTTCCCTTTATAACTCAGCCTGCAGCCTTGTGCCTTTATATGGTCACAGAACAACCCCTCAATGACTTCTAATATCCTTATCATTTACAGTAGGGGGTACATTATCCCTTATAATACACGAGTGATACTCAGAGTTCCCTTTATAACTCAGTCTGCAGCCTTGTGCCTTTATATGGTCACAGAACAACCCCTCAGTGACTTCTAATATCCTTATCATTTACAGTAGGGGGTACATTATCCATTATAATACATAAGTGATACTCAGAGTTCCATGTATAACTCAGCCTGCAGCCTTGTGCCTTTATATGGTCACAGAACGACCCCTCAGTGACTTCTAATATCCTTATCATTTACAGTAGGGGGTATATTATCCCTTATAATACATGAGTGATACTCAGCGTTCCCTGTATAACTCAGCCTGCAGCCTTGTGCCTTTATATGGACACAGAACAACCCTTCAGTGACTTCTAATATCCTTATAATTTACAGTAGGGGGTACAGTATCCCTTATAATACATGAGTGATACTCAGAGTTCCGTTTATAACTCAGCCTGCAGCCTTGTGGCTTTATATGGTCACAGAACAACCCCTCAATGACTTCTAATATCCTTATCATTTACAGTAGGGGGTACATTATCCATTATAATACATAAGTGATACTCAGAGTTCCATGTATAACTCAGCCTGCAGCCTTGTGCCTTTATATGGTCACAGAACAACCCCTCAGTGACTTCTATTATCCTTATAATTTACAGTAGGGGGTACAGTATCCCTTATAATACATGAGTGATACTCAGAGTTCCCTGTATAACTCAGCCTGCAGCCTTGTGCCTTTATATGGTCACAGAACAACCCCTCAGTGACTTCTAATATCCTTATCATTTACAGTAGGGGGTACATTATTGCTTATAATACATTAGTGATACTCAGAGTTCCCTGTATAACTCAGCCTGCAGCCTTGTGCCTTTATATGGTCACAGAACAACCCCTCAGTGACTTCTAATATCCTTATCATTTACAGTAGGGGGTACATTATTGCTTATAATACATTAGTGATACTCAGAGTTCCCTGTATAACTCAGCCTGCAGCCTTGTGCCTTTATATGGTCACAGAACAACCCCTCAGTGACTTCTAATATCCTTATCATTTACAGTAGGGGGTACATTATCCCTTATAATACATGAGTGATACTCAGAGTTCACTGTATAACTCAGCCTGCAGCCTTGTGCCTTTATATGGTCACAGAACAACCCCTCAGTTACTACTAATATCCTTATCGTTAACAGTAGGGGGTACATTATCCCTGATGCCTGATACATGAGTGATACTCAGACTAGGGGATGCATAATATATTTCCCTATAAGAAAAAAATAAGTGCACAAGTTGGGAGAGTCACTTAGTGAGTGTTGCCAATAAGTATATTAGTATATTAGTATATTATTATATTAGTATATTAGTATATTAGGTAGGGGGTACACAGAAGTCTTTCTGCAGATAAACTGACAGGATGGGTCTGAGCAGATATTCTGTATAAATGACAGAGAGTCTCATGATTCCTTACTGTCTCCTAATTATCTGATAATATAGTCAGGGGCTGTTTCAGTACAATAAGGGCAGACTTTTCTGTATATTAATTGGTCAGTAGGACGGCATTCTCTGAATTCAACCCCTAATAGCCTTTAGCTTCAGTGAGATGCCGGGAGTTTGCAATTAAAGGGCCACACATTTGACATCCCAGTTGGATAATCAAATTACAGTGACATCTCCCAACCTCCTTAACCCCTCTCTGGCTGTAATTGCAATGGCCACCCGATGATGTCATCACCAGGGAGAACAAAGTGTCGAAGGATGAGATCATCAATCTATTCCTATTTACCATTAATGGAGGTCTTGTAGGGGGGGAGCCTTAATCAGGGCTCTGCGGGGAAAAAGTCACCAATATAAAACCCTCTGATGTCATTTTATACAACCGGCTGCAAGATAAATGGAGAGAGAGCCTGGGCCTCTTCCTGGGAATTTAATCAGTCGTGTTCCAGGGAGGATTCGCTCAGATGACAGTATGTCGGGGCCCAGAGAACTATTACACTGCTGCTCCTGGTCTGTGTATAGGGACGTCTCTATGGAAATTCCACTCTGAAAGTTTTTTTACTAGTTTAATGGTACAGACTATGAGCAAACTTAGGGACTGTTCCTGCTGAATTGTGCTTAGTACAGGGAATACCTATGCTGCCATAGTTTTATGGGATTTCTCTGTACAGACTATGAGCAAAGTTAGGGACTGTTCCTGCTGAATTGTGCTTAGTACAGAGGAATACCTACAGTATGCTGCCATAGTTTTATGGGATCTCTCTGTACAGACTATGAGCAAACTTAGGGGACTGTTCCTGCTGAATTGTGCTTAGTACAGGGAATACCTATGCTGCCATAGTTTTATGGGATCTCTCTGTACAGACTATGAGCAAACTTCGGGGCTGTTCCTGCTGAATTGTGCTTAGTACAGGGAATACCTATGCTGCCATAGTTTTATGGGATCTCTCTGTACAGACTATGAGCAAACTTCGGGGCTGTTCCTGCTGAATTGTGCTTAGTACAGGGAATACCTATGCTGCCATAGTTTTATGGGATCTCTCTGTACAGACTATGAGTAAACTTAGGGGACTGTTCCTGCTGAATTGTGCTTAATACAGGGGAATACCTATGCTGCCATAGTTTTATGGGATCTCTCTGTACAGACTATGAGCAAACTTAGGGACTGTTCCTGCTGAATTGTGCTTAGTACAGGAAATACCTATGCTGCCATAGTTTTATGGGATCTCTCTGTACAGACTATGAGCAAACTTAGGGGACTGTTCCTGCTGAATTGTGCTTAGTACAGGGAATACCTATGCTGCCATAGTTTTATGGGATCTCCCTGTACAGACTATGAACAAACTTAGGGGCTGTTCCTGCTGAATTGTGCTTAGTACAGGGGAAATACCAGCGCATGTGGCTAGAGAGTGTGTGGGGGTGAAGCATTGGGTGGGAAATGTTAAATAAAACGGTGGCTTTACTGGAGTTGCCCTTGTGGCTGTGGGAGGTTAAAGAGATGCCAATTAATCAATGAGAGCGATTAGGAACACCTCCCTCCTCTCTGATGCCTTTAGCTCCTCCCAGATTCTCTGTGATGACACAACGACACAATAAACACAATAATGACACAGTAACAGGAATGACTTAATTATATCACATTCATTGTCCAAGGTTTTAGGGGGAAGTGGGTAGAATTCATGCAATATATTACTGTCTTCAAGAGGGGCCTCATCTGCGACCCTCCAGCAATAATCTAATCTTGACTTTTCTAGGATTCTAGGTCGTTGCAGTTGAATAACAAGTCAGATGCTCGCAGAGACTGCTGGGATTTGTAGTTCAACAATACTTGAGCAGGTACAACTCAACAGGTACTTATTTCACTTCTTAGATTACACACAGCCAATAATATCCCTTATTTGCAGGGCAGCCATCAGTAAAGGGCCCCATAACCCTAAATTAACAGGTCCTTCCCCCAGTGCCTGGGGGCAGCAATTATCAACCCTCCAGTCACATGGACCCTCTGGGTTTCCTTGTCACAAATGACATCATTAGCTGAATGTGACATGATTATGACATCATGTATCCACTAATTGGTTCAGATATCATTGGCTAATCCTGATGTATTTAAGTATTTCATTGCTATAACCCTTGATACGTTTTCACTGTATTTTGTAGCTTTAATATCAGCCCAGGTGGCTTCTGCTATATTTTTTTCAATAGTCACAACCAGCAGTGGGGGGAATAACAAGGGACGGACATATAATTCTTTGAGCAGCAGTTACATATAATTTGTGTGGGTTTTCAGTCTCCTTGTTCTCTTCCTTTGGTTTCTTAGCAACTGGGTCGTACATGCAGTTAGTTTATTGGCTTCTAAAAGTGGAGGACTAAGGAAAAGCCGGGGAGATTCGCCCCAGATATCTTGGCATTTGCACAATGAAGGGGCCCCGCAGGAATCATTTGCAGGTGAATCAATATCTCCCTGTGACAAGAATCAGAATAGTAGGCAGAGTGGGAGCGGCTAATAGGTAAACGGGCTGAGTGTTATTTTAGGCTGGTATTGATTGCCCAAATGAGTTTCTGAGCAGCATCCTAATATTTAGGGCTGTGCCTGATTGGACAAGCCAGAAGCAATACAAGGGCATTACCTGGGAGGCATTGGTTGTATAGCTAATTGCCCACACGTTAGTTACAAGCTTGAGAAAATGTTCCTTCCTTCTTGTTTGTGTTCCCCTTTAATTTCCTCTTGCCATCATGTAATTTCTGGTGACCTTCCTGAGGGTTGACACTCACAACAAGGGAAGCTGCCAAACAGGATCCCATAGGGCACCAGAACTCCATGTTACATCATACATATCATTTATTTAGAGACTTTCTTCAGCAGCTAATGTGTGATGAGCGGGAGCCAGATGTTACTTTAGAACTTTGATGTTGCAGAAGACTTCTGAGAATACAGTGACTGAACAGCCTCATAAACCAAATGAAGCCTGATCTTCTACCTGACCGGACGAAAGATGTTTCAGTTTGGAAGTATGAGAAGAGTCTATTGGAAAAGACAATGATTCTTGGAAGGGCAGGAAGGGAGGGCGGGAGGAACAAGGCTGGGAAGGAAGGGCACAGGAAGGAAGGATGGAAGGAAGGGAGGAAGGAAGGAACAAAGGAAGGAAGAAAAGACAAGGCACAGGAAAGAAGGAAGGAAGGAAGGAAGGGGGAAGGGAGGGAGGCGGCAGAAAGGATGGAAAGAAGGAAGTTTGAAAAGGCAAGGCACAGGAAGGAAGGAAGGAAGAAAGGAAGGAAGGAAGGAAGGAAGGAAGGCATGGATGGACTGAATGTCAACAATCATAAAGATGCAGAAGTCAGAACTTTCATGTTATTACTAAGAGTCCTCACCTAGAAGATAAAACCATTATTACGGACATATAAGAGGTCATTTAATAAGTGCATGACTGAGTACCCTTAAGGACAGGGTTCCCATGTGCTGACCAAGAGCTGCAGAGCACAGCCAGACCCTATTGAATACACACTAATGGGATCACTTTTGCCCCCCTAGTGCTCTTGCACTTGCATCCAGGGTCTTAGTCGATGACCCTATTGTTATGCATTAGACTGGTTTTTGTGTATGACAAGTAGAGAGGGAACATAGAAAGGCAATTGTTCTCCTGCATAGCTCAGACTGGAAACAGTTTGGTCATTTGCCTGCAGAGCTCTGAACATTTCATACTGTTTAGAACCTTGACATACTATTTGATCCTTGGGTTACAGTTCAGCAACAGTTGGGGGGCTGATGAGATGGACACCCCTAACCTATATAATTCCACCCCATTCTCTCAGAACAGGGCCAAAGCTTTAGTTCAAAGGCCCTCACTTTATTTGCAGCCCTATTGATGTATTTCCCAGAGCACTGCCCTACAATACTCAACTCAAAGGTACAACAGCATGTTCCAAAAGCCAGTGGTAGAGAATCTGCTTCTGGAGTAATGAGATGAGATGTGGATAGAATGATCTTTGAAAATCTCCCATTTGCCTGTTCCTCATTCTTAGCTCTGGAATGTTCTTTGCTACCATATTAGCTGCACAAAACAAATGCATTGTGGGATTTGTTGTTTGGACGGCAAGTCATTATCATTCCATTATTCATGCAATTTAACATAATGAACTGGAATACGTGAGCTCGGCGGCGGGAATTCATCTGTCGGTGGATACAACGATGTGTCGGCACTTGGGCATATTTAAATTAAAAAGGAAAAAATAATTAATTTCAATCTCATTTGAATTAAGATTTCATTCAGGGAGTGTGAAGGTCAGTAGATATTCACTGCTGGTTCCACATGGAGCTTACATGTTCTGTCTCGGACTAGCTCATATATCCAGCTAATGCATAGCCTGATGTTTTAGGTAAAATATCTTTTGAGGCCTAATATGGCCAAGCTACAAGACTTAGAGTCCACATATTAGAACATGTGATCATCAGGGGTTTTGCCATCAGTAGAATTATGTGGCTGACACACATGACCATTAGAGGACTATCTGTTGGGCAAATGAGAATCATAAGATTTTGACAAGGGAGTCATGGGTAGCATTGCTGGGCCTAGGTTCAACTCCAACTAGAGCAGTATCTCGCAAGGATTCTGTATGTTCTCTCCAACTGTGTGTGGGTTTCTTCTGGGTACCCTGGTTTCCTCCCACAAGAATGTACATGCAGGTTATTAGCTCCGGATTTAACAGACCATAGTGTGCGTGTGTGTAAATGTGATATAAGTAAATATAATGTGAATATAAATTCTACTGGTGCAGGGATGTACAATGCATGTAAAGAGTTAAATGAAGCTATTAGGAGCTATTTATAGAGAGAATATATTGGTACTATATAAATGTAGGATGATAACAAAGAACACTCGGGATTGTTTGACGGTTGTTACAACACTTTTCTTTAGGAGTGAGGCTGTTATTGAGACACTTGACCTTAGGGGTTTGGCTGTCATTGAGACACTATAATTTGGTAGTTTGATTGTTGCTGGGACAATTGACCTTAGGTGTTGGATTGTTGTCGGAACACTGTAACTTGTTTAAGTGATCTTGGCCAATCTGTGGGGGGTATGGTAGATTCGGTGCAGAAATTATCAACTTGTCCCTGTTTGATATCGTTAGTTCAGGTATTTGCTCTATAACCCCCTTCCAGGCCTCCCCTTCCATTACTGGGATTCGAGCCGCCCATTTTACTCTTAATCTGTCAAATCCGTTGAATTTAAGAGTTAGGGGTAAATCCAAGTGATACCCTTTTTTAATTCAGGGTGCCTAAGGTAGCGCTCCAGTGAGGATTGAGTTAAGTCCAATGGTCTGGACTGGGAGTCTGGAAGGCATGACTTAGCTGCATATATCTAAAGATCATGCGAGATGGCAATTGCTATTCTGTTTTCTGTAGCTGAAAAGATTTTAGATGCCCATCTGCTACTATTAGAGATAGGTGTTTTATCCCCTGGGAAGCCCATAACCTAGAATCGGGTATTTTTTGAAAGTGCTGCAGTTTGGGGTTCTCCCATAGTGGGGTACCCGGCGACCAGGTCTCGGGTCGGGGATACCCGTGCCTAGGAGATTTAATTGGCAGTTGCAGATGTCATCATATTGGCTCTATACCATGAGCTGCACCTGCACACAACTTTCTTACATACTCAGCCTGGTTTTTTGGTTGCTCTGATAGTAACAGACATGTTTAAATAACAAACACTTAAGTAAAAGACAATGTTTTCCAAGAAATTTATTTTTCCCAAACTGTAAATGTCAGAATATTTTTACTGTAGCCTTTAAAGTGCCACTTTGGAACTAATCAGGCGAGTGCAAAATAACTGCTGCTGTTAAATTTAAGTTGATACTAATTTATTTCCCTCCAGCGTTTATGAATCTTTGATGCTCAGTATATTTACAGGAATTCGTGAAATGCACTTTTTTTTCTGCCGACACAATTAAACATTCAATTCAGAAGCCACAACTTATTTCATAGCTTATTTATCTCCAGGCTTTTATAAAGGAAGAATTCGCTACACCACTCATCCTATCAGATCCAAATCCACTCAACTGTCCCTAAATGATATTATTCTGCTTCAGACTGTGAATAAAAGAAAGTCAAAACAGTAAAATACATTTATAGTGGGGGAAAAGTGGCGCTAATAATCAATATGCACAAGTTCAATTTCTGTTTTCATGTTACATTGTATGAGTTGTAATCATGGGGTCTTGAATATATCTCACAAACTCCATTTTAATTCGCTCCATTTTTTTCGCTCCATTTTAATTCGCTCCCTAATTTGAGAAGACGAGGTCTGAATCCTCATATAAATGGGAAACTCTAGTCATGGGTGAATTTCTCCTGTTTTGATTCTCTGAAAAAATTCGCAAATTTCCAGTGAAACTGCGAAAAATTCGCTAAAAATTTGTGAAAGCCAAAAATTGAAACCCGTGTCAATTTTGGACGAAAAAGTCGCTGGTGTCAAATAATTGTTTTTTTAGGTATATGGATGTATTTTGGAAATATTTTGGAGATGAGTATATTGGGATGTGGTGAAATCTATACAAAGTGATCCCTTGTGATGGCACCTAATAAAGTGCAGGTTGTTGGACCTTTTCTGTTCTGGCCATTGGGGGTCCTACCTTTAGACCAGGGGTCCCTAAACTTTTTTTTAACCATGAGCCATATTAAAATGTTGGGGAGCAACACAAACACAAAAATCTCTGGGGATGCCTAATAAAAGCTGTGATTTGCAACTTTATAGCCCATATGTGGACTGGTGTACGGGAGGTTTGACAGTACACCTGGTTTCAATAAACCCAGAGTTGCCTCCAAGCCAGGAATTCAAAAAGAAGCACCTGCTTTAAGGCCACTAAGTGCAATATCCAAGGGGTTGGTGAGCAAAATATTGCTCAAGAACCACTGGTTGGGGATCACTGCTTTAGACTGAGCCCTCATTCTCCCATAGAAGCTCAAACTGGAAATATCATCATCATCATCATTTATTTATATAGCGCTGTCAAGATACGCAGTGCTTTACTGCAGTTATAGCAAACAGGGAATAAATGGTGGATAGCAGACAAGGATTACAGAGTACAATAGGGTTTACAAACTAAAAGGTTAGGGTACAATTGAGACATTAGGATTGTATAAACACTTTATCATTTTTGATACAGCAATGATTAATTAAGGTACATCGAATAGGCCTCTTTAAACAGATGGGTCTTTAAGGAGCGCTTGAAAGTTTGGAAGGAAGGAGAAAGTCTGACAGCTTGTGGCAGAGAGTTCCAGAGAAAAGCAGAAGCCTGAGAGAAGTCTTGTAGATGAGAAGTGATGAGAGGAGAAGATCAGAAGTAGAGAGAAGTCTTGTAGGTGAGAATGGGCAGAAGTGACCAGAGGAGAAGTGAGGGAAGATCAGAAGTAGAGAGAAGTCTTGTAGGTGAGAATGGGCAGAAGTGACCAGAGGAGAAGTGAGGGAAGATCAGAAGTAGAGAGAAGTCTTGTAGGTGAGAATGGGCAGAAGTGATGAGAGGAGAAGTGAGGGAAGATCAGAAGCAGAGCGTAGGTTTCGTGAAGGAGAGTATTTGGAGATTAGAGATGAAATATAGGGAGGGGTTTCATTATTAAGGGCCTTGAATGTTAGTGTAAGTAATTTGAATTTGATTCTAGAAGAGATTGGGAGCCAGTGAAGGGACATACATATGGGAGCAGCTGATGTTGAGCGGCGAGATGGATGAATGAGTCTAGCGGCCGCGTTTAGAATAGATTGGAGTTGTGAAAGGTGACTTGTTGGAATACCTGTGAGGAGTAAGTTGCAGTAATCAAGGCGGGAGATGATGAGAGACTGAATCAGTGTTTTAGTTGATTCTGAACTGAGATAGGGTCGTATTCGAGCAATGTTGCGCAGCTGTATACAACAAGATTTTGCAAGTGTTTGAATGTGTGGTGAAAAAGACAGATGAGAGTCTAAGATGACTCCTAGGCAGCCTGTGTGGTGCAATGAAAGGTGGTGTTGTTTACGGTGAGTGATATCTGAGGGACAGGGGAAGATCTTGGAGGAAATATAATGAGTTCTGTTTTAGAAAGGTTCAGTTTCAGGTGGCGCTGTGACATCCAGGAGGAGACAGCAGAGAGACAGTCTGTGACTTGGGAAAGGACAGAATTAGAAAGATCAGGAGTAGACAAGTAGAGTTGGGTGTCATCAGCATAAAGGTGATACTGAAGTCCAAATGACTGAATGAGTTTTCCTAGTGAAGTTGTATAGAGCGAGAACAGCAGTGGGCCAAGAACAGAGCCTTGAGGAACTCCAACAGAGAGTGGGAAAGTAGTAGAAGTAGAGTTAGAGAAGGAAACTTTAAAGGAACGGTCAGACAGATAAGATGTAAACCATGAAAGAGCAGTGTCCCGAATGCCAGATGAGTGTAGAATGTCAAGGAGGAGTGTGTGGTCAACTGTGTCAAAGGCTGCAGAGAGATCTAGAAGGATTAGAATGGAATAATGACCTTTAGACTTTGCCAATAGAAGATCATTGGTTACTTTGGTGAGTGCAGTTTCAGTCGAGTGTGATGGGCGGAAGCCAGATTGCAAGGGGTCGAGGAGGGAGTTGTGAGTGAGATGCTGGATCAGGCGTTTGTAAACAAACCTTTCTAGTAATTTGGATGCGAATGGAAGAAGGGAGACCGGTCGATAGTTAGTGGGAGAGCTGGGATCAAGGGAAGGTTTTTTGAGGATAGGAGTGATTAGTGCTTGTTTGTATAATCAGTTATAAAGCTACAGTTCCAAGAATATTTAGGGCAAAACACAAGTATTCACCCAAAATCTCAAATTAACTGACCTTCAAGATGGACTTTCAGATGTATCTAGGAGCGCAAATCACCTGGCCTTCTGGCTGAGCTCTCTTGTGCCAGTGCTCAAGGCCCCTCTAGGGAGCCCACTCATACAGAAAGGGATGGATAGAAACACCTAGATGTTTCCCTTTCCAAGTTCAAGACCCCAAATACCATAGGTACGTTTTGGTAAGTCTTTGGCAAGACGGCAGCCTGTGTAGCATGAGAAGCCAAGGCAGTGAAGTGAATACCTTGGTGGTTCCCAGTAGTATAAGAACAAATGAACAAAGAGAAATGTTCACTGTCCCCCAAGAAGAACAAAAACACAACTTAAATTCCAATTCAGCGTTAGACCAACCTGAGCATATGGGTTCAGGAACCTGAATTCATTTTAAAAGGTTGAAAAACCTAAAGTCTACACAAAGCCTGGCTACTGGTGGAAACATCCACATACACTGGGCCCAACCTCAAACTACAGAGATTTGGCCACACTCAAAATCTTTAGCCCATATTTAGCCTTAATGCCTCCACCTACCCTATTCCCATCACCTTGCCCTATCTTGTCCCATCATCTTACCTTACTGTTATCATCCTACTCTAGTATTTCCTTCATGCCCTTATTGTGCGTTGCATCCTTGTGACCCCCCACTTTTTAACTATAGCTACTGCTCTTGGATTATTTCTGAAGCTGTGTGGGGAGAGCAGGGGTTTTGGGGTGAATGGAATATATAAGCAAGCTTGGATGGTGGATTTTGTTATATAATAAATGGAGGCTAGATCTCTACCATTTCTGGGAGATGCTTCATTCCAAAGACTTTGAAATCAGTGGCGATGTTTAGCTGCAACTCAATGAGAAAAAAAACTCTTGGGCCAAAGTGGTGAGAAGTGGTACTGCAAGTAGTCATCTATAAACCTATATCCACACAGGCTACATGCATGGGGGTGGGGGGAGGGGGAGTATACAGATGCAGGTGGTCTGCTCTCACCCTGGCTCCTCTGTAGTCACATTTACGGTGTATGTAGTCAGACAAAAGAGTGAGTTGCATCATGTTCCCAGCTTATGAGTCTTTTTGTTTAGCAATGAAATCCTCTGTGAGTTTGTAATTACCATCCATGTAATGAAAGTGAATTGAGCCCATTTAATCGCCACCTGCATATTCCATGCCAGGGATGATGAAACAAGGGTAAGTCTATGTCATGGTTTTATTGCGGCTACCGAGGGTGATAGTGTTCCGCTCCCAGGCTCTAACACTCTGCTTCGGAAGTTATAATTCAGCTTTCCCTGAGCCGGCCTGCTGATTGCGCTCTTTATTAATACACGGCAGATGAATGTACTGGTCCCAAGGCGCCGGCGTATGTCTTGTCTACACGGGGCGGAAAGCAAAAGCAATAGGCACATTATTGCTGGAAAAATGAGCTCCCAAGAACTGAGCAGAGAGAAGCATCACTGGGATAATGAGGGTCTCGGCTACAGAACGTTAATGCACATTATATTCGCCAACAATGGAATTCTAAAAAATAGATACTTAAAGGGGAACTCAGCCCAAATACAGTTTTTCGCCAAATGAAAGAAAATGTATTTCTAAGCAACTTCCGAATATATAGTAATGACACATTTCCACTGGTTTTATAGTTATATGTAAATGTCATTTCTGATGAACGCAGCGTCTGTGAGTCCATTTCTATTCCCCTAGTGCAGCGGGATACGACGTATCAGAAATCATCTCTTTAGTTTCCCATAATGCCTTGCATCTCTGTTATTCTCCTTCTTTCCAGGTGTTCTTAAAGGGGAACTCCACACAAACATAACTTTACAAAAAACATAATTTCAAGCAACTTTGATTGCTATACATCAGTTGAAAAATATGCAGACTTTTCATGTTTTTGAATGGTTTGGAACAGTTCCATTAGCCTAGCCCCTGCTCTCCTGCTGATCTGTCTGACTACTTTGCTGATCTGTCTGACTACTTTGCTGAGCTGTCTGACTACTGTTACTTTGTATCAACAGCCATCTGTCCTCAGCCTGTATACTCCAAACCCTACAATCCCCTGCATCCTCCAAACCCCACAATTCCCTGCATCCCCCAAACCCCACAATTCCCTGCATCCTCCAAACCCCACAATTCCCTGCATCCTCCAAACCCCACAATTCCCTGCATCCTCCAAACCCCACAATTCCCTGCATCCTCCAAACCCCACAATTCCCTGCATCCCCCAAACCCCACAATTCCCTGCATCCTCCAAACCCCACAATTCCCTGCATCCTCCAAACCCCACAATTCCCTGCATCCCCCAAACCCCACAATTCCCTGCATCCTCCAAACCCCACAATTCTCTGCATCCTCCAAACCCCACAATTCTCTGCATCCTCCAAACCCCACAATTCCCTGCATCCTCCAAACCCCACAATTCCCTGCATCCTCCAAACCCCACAATTCCCTGCATCCTCCAAACCCCACAATTCCCTGCATCCTCCAAACCCCACAATTCCCTGCATCCCCCAAACCCCACAATTCCCTGCATCCTCCAAACCCCACAATTCTCTGCATCCTCCAAACCCCACAATTCCCTGCATCCTCCAAACCCCACAATTCCCTGCATCCCCCAAACCCCACAATTCCCTGCATCCCCCAAACCCCACAATTCCCTGCATCCTCCAAACCCCACAATTCTCTGCATCCTCCAAACCCCACAATTCCCTGCATCCTCCAAACCCCACAATTCCCTGCATCCCCCAAACCCCACAATTCCCTGCATCCCCCAAACCCCACAATTCCCTGCATCCTCCAAACCCCACAATTCTCTGCATCCTCCAAACCCCACAATTCCCTGCATCCTCCAAACCCCACAATTCCCTGCATCCCCCAAACCCCACAATTCCCTGCATCCTCCAAACCCCACAATTCTCTGCATCCTCCAAACCCCACAATTCCCTGCATCTTCCAAATCCCACAATTCCCTGGGCGGCTTGGTTTTGGGGGCGGCCGTCGGGGTGCCTGCCTATTTTTTTTTTTTTTTTTTTTAAGACTCTGCCACGGATTTCCATAGGAAAACCGGTGACGGAGCTGAGGAGGTGAGGGGTAGGGGGGCCGAGGAAGAATGCGGAGAATAGCAATGGGTTAAGAATTTATTTTTATTATCCTTTTCTAGACACATATCTAGACTCACTGACAGAGAATTTTGGATGAGAAAGAAGAGGAGTCTAAATTATATTCCTGGTTAATCCAATTTAATGCAGAGTGACTAATTAGCCTCATGGAGGTTCCCTCAGACAAAACACACAAGTCTATAGGGTGCCAGCGGCGCCAGAGAAATGGGATTTAATGGTTCCCACTGGGAGACAAGGGGCAGACATAATCTGGTGTAATGATTTATTGCAGGTTACAAACGATGAGGCAGACTGGAAAAACTCTGTACTTCCCAATTGGGGTTCACCCTGGCACATTGGCTACACTGGCATTTGCAGGGTCAGACTGGGCCAATAGGACTCTGGGAAAAATCTGTGGCTCTTGTGTGCCCCGCCGACCCAGGCCCTCTCCCTGCTAGCAAGCGCCTTATGCTTCAGCAAGCGAAAAAACAAGATTTGGCTGACCCCCCTCACCAACAGGGGTGGTTGTATAGGAGGTGCGACGGCAGATTGAGGATTTAACGACTGGAGTTCAGTGCCCTGATGTTGCAGCCCAGTGGGCCCCTGACACCCCAGTCTGACACTCAGCTGGTGCAACCCACCTAAATATGAGGAACACCCTACAGAACTACCTGGCACCCCTCGTTCTATTGATGTGTGTCACATGGTATAACTCGATCAGTGTTACATCCCAGGCACCAGGCTCAGCCATATTGTTATATCTCTCTATAGTCTGGCACAGTCACCTGTCAACGGTGAAACTGAGAGCACAATATGCAGGAGGCCTCTGATTGGTGGAACTGTTTGCATATGTAATTGAGCGATGAGGATGGATCTGTAGTGATATGTGATTGCTGCTGGGGAAAAAGTAAAAGATAGACTACAAAGAGTGGTGGTAAATGGAACATTATCTAATTGGACCAGTGTTGTTAGTGGAGTATCGCAGGGCTCTGTACTAGGTCCCTTGCTTTTCAACTTGTTTATTAATGACCTGGAGGTGGCCATTGAAAGTACTGTTTCTATTTTTGCAGATGAGACTAAATTGTGCAGAACTATAGGTTCCATGCAGGATGCTGCCACTTTGCACAGTGATTTGTCTAAACTGGAAAACTGGGCAGCAAACTGGAAAATGAGCTTCAATGTTGATAAATGCAGGTTATGCACTTTGGCAAAAATAATATAAATGCAAGTTCTACACTAAATGGCAGTGTGTTGGGAGTTTCCTTAAATGAGAAGGATCTTGGGGTCTTTGTAGATAACAAGTTGTCTAATTCTGGGCAGTGTCATTCTGTGGCTACTAAAGCAAATAAAGTTCGTGTATAAAAAAGGGCATTAACTCAAGGGATGAAACATAATTGTGTCTCTTTATAGGTCCCTGGTGAGGCCTCATCTGGAGTATGGGGGCAGTTTTGGACTCCAGTCCTTAAGAGGGATATAAATGAGCTGGAGAGAGTGCAGAGACTAAGTGCAACTAAACTGGTTAGAGGGAGGGAAGAGTTAAATTATGAGGGGAGACTGACAAGGTTGGGGTTGTTTTCTCTGGAAAAAAGGCGCTTGTGAGGGGACATGATTAGACTTTACAAGTACATTAGAGGACATTATAGACAAATAGCAGGGGACCTTTTTACCCATAAAGAGAATCACGTACCAGAGGCCCCTCCCCTTCAGACTAGAGGAAAAGAAATTTCATTTAAAGGAACAGAGTAGGGGGTTCATCACAGTGAGGACAGTGAGGTTGGGGAATGCACTGCCGGGTGATGATTCAGTTAATGACTATAAGAGGGACTTGGATGATTTCTTGGACAGACATAATACAAAGGCTATTGTGATACTAAACTCTATAGTTAGTATAGATATGGGTATATATCATTTATGTGACATTAGGGAGGGGTGTGTGTATGGGGCTGGGTTTTCATTTGGAGGGGTTGGACTTGATGGACTTTGTCTTCTTTCAACCCAATTTAACGATGTAACAATGTAACGATGTAACTTTGAAACCTTTCTCCCATAAATGACTCATTTATTGCACATGAATATAAACTGCAGTACTGTCATTAAATTACCATTTTCTATCATTGTGCAAAAATCCATTGTTGGGCGCATTTACCCTTTAAAATGTTAAAGCTCCTAAATACACTAATTGTTCTTATATCAGCACATAACATCAATTCTTGGTGACGCAAAAAGACTTGTGATTCAGTCTAATGAAATCAATTCCAAACGAACGACACCCTGAGCCCCCCGCCGACCGACACATAATCCCCTCAAACCTGAACACGTTCACTTCTGACTCATCACAAACCCATCGACCTGACGTATTTGTTTGTCTTTGTAAAGTAAATTCCCCCCGAGGATCCAATTCCCAGGTCTCAGCCTGATCCACAGGGGCCCGAGGAAAGAAACTCATTATTAGTTTTATTTTCTCACTGGATCTGGTGGCGCCACAGTCACACTTCTCTTTCCCCTGGGGGTTACGCTCTGTCCCCCAAAGTTATTGTAATACTGAGACTCTCATTCACTGCTCAATTCTCCCACTGCAACTGTATTCCAACATGTCTCTTACATTAAACCTCATTCATCTGACAGATACTCTCACCATTGTAATAAGGGGTATCTGGGGTGAGGGCTTATTTGTTACCCCAATGTTAGTGTTTATTTGTACCCTGGGTACCCCTGGAACTATAGCAGGGTGACTGTTACCCCAATGTTTCTATATATCTGTAACCTTGTTATGAGCTAAGGGGGCCCAGTCTGAAGGTCAGTTAGGGGGAGATTTGGGGTGAGTGTTTATTTGTACCCTGGGTACCCCTGGAACTATAGCAGGGTGACACCCCAATGTTTCTATACATCTGTAACCTTGTTATGAGCTAAGGGGGCCCAGTCTGAAGGTCAGTTAGGGGGAGATTTGGGGTGTGTTTTTTTGTACCCTGGGTACCCCTGGAACTATAGCAGGGTGACACCCCAATGTTTCTATATATCTGTAACCTTGTTATGAGCTAAGGGGGCCCAGTCTGAAGGTCAGTTAGGGGGAGATTTGGGGTGAGTGTTTATTTGTGTCCTGGGTACCCCTGGAACTATAGCAGGGTGACTGTTACCCCAATGTTTCTATATATCTGTAACCTTGTTATGAGCTAAGGGGGCCCAGTCTGAAGGCCAGTTAGGGGGAGATTTGGGGTGCGTGTTTATTTGTACCCTGGGTACCCCTGGAACTATAGCAGCGTGACACCCCAATGTTTCTATATATCTGTAACCTTATTATGAGCTAAGGGGGCCCAGTCTGAAGGTCAGTTAGGGGAGATTTGGGGTGAGTGCTTATTTGTACCCTGGGTACCCCTGGAACTATAGCAGCGTGACACCCCAATGTTTCTATATATCTGTAACCTTATTATGAGCTAAGGGGGCCCAGTCTGAAGGTCAGTTAGGGGAGATTTGGGGTGAGTGCTTATTTGAGCCCTGGGTACCCCTGGAACTATAGCAGGGTGACACCCCAATGTTTCTATATATCTGTAACCTTGTTATGAGCTAAGGGGCCCAGTCTGAAGGTCAGTTAGGGGGAGATTTGGGGTGAGTGTTTATTTGTACCCTGGGTACCCCTGGAACTATACCAGGGTGACACCCCAATGTTTCTATATATCTGTGACCTTGTTATGAGCTAAGGGGGCCCAGTCTGAAGGTCAGTTAGGGGAGATTTGGGGTGAGTGCTTATTTGAGCCCTGGGTACCCCTGGAACTATAGCAGGGTGACACCCCAATGTTTCTATATATCTGTAACCTTGTTATGAGCTAAGGGGGCCCAGTCTAAAGGCCAATTAGGGTGAGATTTGGGGTGAGTGCTTATTTGTACCCTGGGTACCCCTGGAACTATAGCAGGATGACACCCCAATGTTTCTATATATCTGTAACCTTGTTATGAGCTAAGGGGGCCCAGTCTGAAGGTCAGTTAGGGGGAGATTTGGGGTGAGTGCTTATTTGTGCCCTGGGTACCCCTGGAAATATAGCAGGATGACTGTTACCTTATTACAGATATAGTGACACATAAAATACAAGGCTTTGTAGCAATTGGATCTTTAGTTGTAGGGGAGTTGACTAATTCTAAATTAAAATCATTGAAACGTTTGCTTGTGTGTTGTTAAGTTGTTTTGTATGTGTATTCATTATACAAAATGTTATATTTGGGTGTATGTCCCCTTTAATTATAAAGCTGATACTATTCTGTACAGTGGCAGGTGCAACAGTGCAGCAGAGTGAGGTCCCTACACGCTGAGAGCACCAATTACCTGCGACTGATTAAGACTTTCTTCTGATACTGATCCCAGGGCTACAGAGATTTATAGAAGCGCAGACAGAGAAGCTCGCAGGGAGTCACCTGCAGGGGGTTATGTACTATCAAATCCATCTGGTCAGTATCTCCATGGGCTGAAGGTTACAGCTGGGACTCCATCTTGTCAGACACCACATGCTGCGCACCTCTTTCTTATCACCTGCTGCTCCAGACAGATCTGAGCAAGATTGAGTCCTGCACTGCTGGTTCTGCCCACTAACAAAGAATTATTTCCATTTAATCCCTAAGGATTTTTTTGCCTGGGTTGCTGGGAGTTGTAGTAATTCCATTGCATAAAAGTAACGCAGATTCCAGAGGCAGAATATCTGGGCAAGGAGGCAGGGTTTTGGGGATTAAACGAGGGGGAGGGGTTTATGGGCCCCAATTTAAGGCTTTGTGTCCCTGACAATAGGTCTCAGCTTCACTTGCCTTCCCACATGTGGATGGATGGAGATAGGAGAAAGTAAGTACTTAGTAGGAAATAATGAATGTAAATCGAGATAAACGAGGGGTGATGGCAACTCACAGGCCTCCAATAACAAGTGACATTTTGAACAAGGATGGATTGTCCCTTAACGCAATTAACATGGAGTGTTCGGTAAATATTATGATAAATCTGTGACCTTTGCCTGAGCAGTTTAATGGATCGTTATTGTCGGGCGGGGGGTCATTGGGTCTTCCAAGACCAGTAACCAAAAATGAATTCGCTGATGAAAGCAGAGTCTGGCTGTTTATATTTTCTGCACTGCTGGTACTGACTCCTGAAATAAAATAGCAGCAGTAACATAACTAAGAAGGATCAGGCTCGGGTGCAGGTTGTGCAGCCGGGCCCCCCATGCCCCTCCGGATGCATTTTTCTGTGCACCTTCGTATTGGCGCGAGCATCCAGAGGACCCCAATGGGGTGCAGGCCTCGGTGATCCCCCGGTAGTTGCGCCCCTGTATAGCAGATGGCAGGTATATAAGTAAGACAAAGGCCATAGTATAGGGGTTCAGGTTCAGTATATGGGATCCTTAGTCTAGAAACCCATTATCTAGAAAGCTCTGAATTACAGAAAGTTGTCTCCCATAGACTCCATTTTATCCAAATAATCCAAATTTTTTTTTAAAAAAAAATTTCTGTGTAATAATAAAATAGTCGCTTGTACTTGATCCCAACTAAGATATAGGGATGCACCGAATCCAGGATTCGGTTCGGGATTCGGCCAGGATTCGGCCTTTTTCAGCAGGATTCGGATTCGGCCGAATCCTTCTGCCCAGCCGAACCGAATCCGAATCCTAATTTGCATATGCAAATTAGGGGCGGGAGGGAAATTGCATGACTTTTTGTCAGAAAACAAGGAAGTAAAAAATGTTTTCCCCTTCCCACCCCTAAATTGCATATGCAAATTAGGGTTCGGATTCGGTTCGGTATTCGGCCGAATCTTTCACGAAGGATTCGGGGGTTCGGCCGAATCCAAAAAAGTGGATTCGGTGCATCCCTACTAAGATATAATTAATCCTTATTGGAAGTCAGCCTATTGGGTTTATTTAATGTTTACATGATTTTCTAGCAGACGTAATCATGGAAAGATCCTTTCTCAGGAAAACCGCAGCATTCTGGATAACAGGTCCAATCTGTATAGTGCTACTGTATATAAAACAGTAATGGTATAAACAGGGGAACAAGCATTCTAGTAAAATAAATATACACGCTAACAAAGATTAAGTGGCGCATGTTACCAGATACAGGAGAGAGGGAGGCCCTGCCCCATAGAGCTTACAATCTAGAACATAGAGGCACAAATATAACTTTTTCCTGCTTCAAGATAAAAAAAATAACAATTAAATCAATTAAGAAAAAGGGGTGTGGGGTATATTGATATTCATCTGAGATCGGACACTATCCCATAAACACCATAAATATCGCACTTGATGATAGTTCTGACTCCTGCACTTCCCTACTTTCTGTCATATTGATCTAGGGCTGCAGTGAGCAGTGCAGTAGCCAGTATATCCATCACAGCTTGCAGCGTATTGGGCCAACAACATGCCCGTGGCTACAGTCCAGTAGTGGTAGAAGTTGAGCTGCCATACTGATAGCAATTAATGCTCCAAACTGTAATATATCTGTAATAATTCTCTTACTCATGCCACAAACCCGGACTGACAGAAGGAACAAGTGGTTGTTATTAGGACAATATTATTATTAATATTAGTCTTTTTTTTTCAACCCAACTTAACTACCTGCAGAGATAACTACTTGGGACTGGGGCTGGTATCACTTTGGGGTGACTCGTTATTTCAATTAATTCTTTCCTGTTACCTGTATAGTCAAACAACCTCTTGCAATCTATTCCACTTGTTCTGCGTTGCTCGTTATTCTTGTTAATTAATGATCAGGGATAAGAGCCCTAAACGAGTCTGACATTTATATTCACCGGTGAAACCCAACAAAGTGTTTACCGTGGAGGGAGAATTTGGACGGCTTTAGTAAGCTGTTGCTGAACTTTAGTTCTCAGTATAACCATAAAGCCAGTGACTATTGTGGAACACAGAGGACATGGATGTAACAATCTTATTATCAGAACCTTGCGTAGTGATGAGTACACTTGCTGCACAGGATAACCCTGCGGTCTCCCGCGTTCACCGACGCCTTTTTCGGGCTTTCTGCTGCGGAAAACCAACAAGGAAATGCGAATCTTTAGCAAATAGTCTGTAAACGAGGTACCAGCAAGGATTTAGAATAGAGATAGTCAAACAGGCGAAGAGTCAAAGGCAGGCGGCAGGAATCGTAAACGAGAGTCAGGCAGAAGAACAAATAATCAGATAGAAAATACGCTTGAGCAGGAACAGTAAACTGAAGCCCAGCTTGGGCACTCACTAAATGGAGGACTGGAGCTTTAAAGCTGATTTGGCGGCAAATTCAAATCCGCTACCTAATTCGTGATGACACGACGCATCAAAGTAGACGCAAGTCGTGGAAGTGCGCACAAACTCCTTAGACGAAACGCGCCAGGAGGTACGAGAACGCGGAACTCTCCCGACACTTCTTACAAGGGATTTGTATGGCTTAAGACACATGGCTCGTCTCTCCTGCTGGGTGACTGACAGTTTCAGGCTAACATCTCTCATATGTGCATTTTTCGGCTGAAAATCTTAAATTTTTGAAAATGTATCTCAAAGTCAATGGGGTTCAGGAGGGTGTTGGGTGTTACTCCACTAGCCAGGGTTGGACTGGGGTATGTGAGGTTCACTGGGTCTGCTACCCTACGGGCCCCCACACATCCTTCAGGGGCCCCCGCCACTTGCTCATACTTTTCTGCCCCACCCCACACATACCTTATATATTTTTCGACAAGATTGGAGGAAGAAAGCCTGCGGGGGGAGTGATGGCACAGAAGAGGCAACAATGCAGCAAGTGGGGATTGTATCTGGGTCGATGGGGCCCATGAAGGCCGGGGCCCAGCAGATACATGTGCCATAGGCCAATGATTAATTCCACTTGTGTTTCCAAAACTACCTCTAAATAGATCCGGAGCTCCAAGAGAGGAATGTAACAACCAATCAGCTGACCTTTTTCAATTGGTCGGGTTGAGCCTGAGGATTTAGCTGATTGTAAATTAAAATGCAGTCACCCTGCCCCACCTCTTTCCCCATGGACATGAGTGGTGAGCCGTGGGTAATGTGTAATTCCAAAACTTCAGAGAATAAAAAACACTGGAACTACCCCTTCAATTCTCCCATTTACCCAGCATTCTGTGTGTATATGTGTCACATGGTATAACTGGGTCCAAACTGGCACATTGAAACCTTCTTTACACTACTCGTCTACTTGCCAAATCCGACACACAGTTTCCCAGCCTCTCTCTCTTCACCTTATTTTTGGATTTAATTAGGATTCCTTTATTTCTCCTCCTTCCTAAGTGTGAGGCGTCTGACAAAGCGCTAACGACAAGCAGATATCAGTTTAATTACCTTCCCCATTCCCCTGTGCTGTGCTGTCAGATCCTGAGATACTGAGATCCTTCTCTGTGAGGATAGAAAGAATAAAGGCCGGTGTCACAATCCGGGGATTGTCCTCTAGAGCACAAGACAGACTGGTGACATTATTTCAAGCCCAAATTACTCCAATGACAGTTGGAAGTCAGACTGCTGCTCTTAGAGGCTTCTCTGCTCTAACAATATTCCAGAACAGAAGTCCCATTATGAAGTTCTGAACTAAAAGCCCCATTGCAACCCAAGATGTGTCCACTCGTGAATAGCCCAGTTCAAAATGGCCACTTTCAATGGCCAACTGCTTCCCATTAAAGATATTGCCCCAAAAGGTCCAACTAACTAAAAGTAAATACATTTTTAGAGGGCATGGAAAATAAGCCCCATTATCTCTAAGGGGATTGTGTATGTCTATCTATATGGTGGTCATATTCATGAATTTGAACCTTCTTAATATAGGTTGCAGAGGGATGTGTAAACCCATGATAATGATCCACTCTGGGACCTTATTTCATGTTGACATTTAGCAGGGTTGATCTGCCAGAGTAGCAGATTATCCCCCAGTGTCCCAGAGAATACTTGCCACCAACCCATAGTAATTCCCATCAGCCCTTCCTTATTGCCACCATGGGTCTCTATAATACATGTACCATTAAGCTGGTATGAAGACTGCCTGTCAGGATGCAAGCCTGAGATGAGAAGAGTCAGCAGTCAGAAGAGTCAGAAACCATCCAGAAGTCAGAGGCAGGCAGAGTTCATTTGTAGTCAAACAGGCAGAGGTCAAAGGCAGGCAGAAGTCAAGCAGAGAAGGTCCAGGAACAACCAGAAGTCAATCAGGAAAAATGGAGCACAGAATGAGGAGCAAGAACAGTTTGTTTCCTTTGGTGTCTATTTAAGGGGAAGAGCTTGGCACCAAACATGCGATGTTACAGCATCAGATGCGATGCATGCACACATATACGGATGCACGGTCAGTGGGCGCCGAGGATGCTCATGATTGTGCGCGCCCCTGCTCTTGCACACAGGCATAACAGTCGCAGAGTGCCCTGGAGCCTTACATTGCCCTCCCCGAGGTGTGGCCTCAGGACTCCTTTTCTGGGTTTATCCAGATGATCCCTATGGAAGGCTCTAATTGACCTGGAGGCATGCACATTTTCTCCAGGTTCCCAAGAATTTTCTTCACAGGAAAATCCCTTCCATTTGACCAGATACTGCAATTTCCTGCCCCTAATTCTTTCCACTTAACCACAAATTCTTCCCCATCCTGGCAAGAGATGGCAGGCAGAGGAGGAGTGAACCCAGGGAAAGTATTCTGAAACACTTTTTCAATAGAAAGAAAGAGGATTCTCTGCCCCCTCATAGAAGCTTCGATTGTCCTATTGACTTGTTCCCTGGGGCGGTGATTCCCTTTGGGAGAATGTATCTCATTTCGGAGCCATAACCAGCCACATTAATTATATTGCCTATATTGATGAAAATCTTGATAAAGGTTTTATTCGTCCTTCAACTTCTCCCGCTGGGGCAGGCATATTCTTTGTAGAGAAAAAAGATCACTCCTTGAGGCCATGTATCGACTACTATGAATTTAATAAAATAACAAGAATTGTTACCCACTACCTCTTATTTCTCAACTATTTCAAAGTCATGCCAAGATATTATCTAAACTCAGACTTATATGTGCTTACAATTTGATCCAAATATGAGAGGAATGGAAGAAGGCTTTTCGTTCTCTTTATGGGCATGTTGAGTACACCATAATGCCTTTCGGACTTTGTAATGCCCCCGCTACTTTCCAACATTTTGTGAACTATGCTTTTCACAATCTACTGGACTAATTCGTTATCCTGTAGCTCCACAATATCCTTGTATTTTCCTCTTATTTGGAGGAACATCGGAGACATGTCAGAGAAGTCTTATCCAGGAAACACCATCTTAATGCCAAGGTCTCTAAATGAAGTTTGAGAAATCTGACACTGCCCTCAAGGGAATCCACACTTACCTGCCCAGAACCTTACCCCTCATTGTGACAGACAATGTCCCCATTGTAAAGACAATGTCAGATGATCGAAGTATTCCACCCTGACCTCCCTAACATCATTGAATTCCTCACCAGCCTTGACAATGGCCATGTCCAGGTGTCTACTCGTGTCTGCACATCTGTATGTTTAGATCAGGCCACCCATTGTAGCAACATCAATCTAACATTTGAATCAAGTAAATGCATTTAAGAGGCCACGTAAAATAAACCCTCCATATTTCACTAATGGGTTTTATTCATGAGTTGGAATCTTCTTGAGATACGGTGCACAGAGAGGTTAACACAAGGGTGATAATAACCTACTCTGAGACCTTATTGCCATTTAGATGGGTTGGACTGGCCTCCAAGAGTAGCAGAGCATCCTCCAGTGACCCAGGCCCTAATTGCCACCAGCCTTTCCTTATAGTCACCATTGGCCTATATAACCCCTATAATAAAAGCACAACATACATCTATTTAGTCTGAAGTCCTAGGAGATCCAATTTGGCCTATAATTACCCTAATTACCATAATGATCATCACATAGCAGTTCTGGTTCTGTAAGTTGGATACTGCAATATTCTATCTGTTTCCCTCATCTCCCCGTAGCTCCGCTCTGCACAATCTGCCGCTGCTTCATAAATAAGGATAAATATTAATGCCGTATCTGCAGTAACGCTCGGCTCTATGAGCAATGTCACCAACAGGTTACTATTTATTTATTTATTCCTGGGAACTGAGTTTCTATTGTGTCGCTGCCTATACTTCCCTTGCAAGAAGCTCCCTGGAAGTCTTTGATTTTCTTTTCCTTTTTTTTTTTGTTTTTGTTTGTCTTTGTGTTACTGCCAGCCAAAATAAATCACAGGGACTAGAAACTGCCCCCTACAGGGACAATCATACTAAACTAAACAAAATCTCTTTTTAACAATAGATTAGTTATTTTATATCTGCGGTCAATGGGACCAGTGGTGCAACAAAATATTACTGGGCCCCACAGCAAGTTATTTTTCAGACCCCCAAAATGTCTAGAGGTTGAGCTGTTTTGCAATATTAATTAAAATTTTATGTTAGGGCTTCATGGGGCCCCTATACCTCTTGGGCCCCCCTGCAGCCACAGAGTCTGTTTCCTCTTTAGTTACACCCCTGACTAGGACAGAATGTTCTGTTATACAGATAGCTAGAATCTCAGCTGCCATAAAGCAGGACAGGACTGCTGCTTACAATGGGGATCAGATAGGATCTGTGCAGCCACTGGGACAGAATGTTCTGTTATACAGATAGCTAGAATCTCAGCTGCCATAAAGCAGGACAGGACTGTTGCTTACAATGGGGATCAGATAGGATCTGTGCAGTCACTGGGGCAGAATGTTCTGTTATACAGATAGCTAGAATCTCAGCTGCCATAAAGCAGGACAGGACTGCTGCTTACAATGGGGATCAGATAGGATCTGTGCAGTCACTGGGGCAGAATGTTCTGTTATACAGATAGCTAGAATCTCAGCTGCCATAAAGCAGGACAGGACTGCTGCTTACAATGGGGATCAGATAGGATCTGTGCAGTCACTGGGACAGAATGTTCTGTTATACAGATAGCTAGAATCTCAGCTGCCATAAAGCAGGACAGGACTGCTGCTTACAATGGGGATCAGATAGGATCTGTGCAGTCACTGGGGCAGAATGTTCTGTTATACAGATAGCTAGAATCTCAGCTGCCATAAAGCAGGACAGGACTGCTGCTTACAATGGGGATCAGATAGGATCTGTGCAGCCACTGGGACAGAATGTTCTGTTATACAGATAGCTAGAATCTCAGCTGCCATAAAGCAGGACAGGACTGCTGCTTACAATGGGGATCAGATAGGATCTGTGCAGCCACTGGGACAGAATGTTCTGTTATACAGATAGCTAGAATCTCAGCTGCCATAAAGCAGGACAGGACTGTTGCTTACAATGGGGATCAGATAGGATCTGTGCAGCCACTGGGACAGAATGCTCTGTTATACAGATAGATAGAATCTCAAAATATTTCATTGAATTTGAAGCCCTTTCATATTTTGCCTTTTTTAACTCTTTAAATTCCACGTGTATAGATATAAAATCGGTTGCTTTAATCACATTCAGCTTCCGTGCCAAAATAAAGGGGAGTAAATACTTCATATACCTCCCCAGCTCCCCAGTGTGGGTCCTGCTGAATAAACACGCGTGTGCAAGTGACACACAGTCATGTGGGTGACATGGAATGAGGCGGGGGGGGGAGAAGGAGCCGCTTAGTCAGCAGACCCAGACGAGTGACATCCGACCCCATAAATCCAGTAAATTGGAATTGCTGGGCACAGGCGAAAATCAATCCAAGATGAAATACTTGTCGTTAGATTTGTCAGCAATGGGCGACATGTATCAAAGTGGCCATGTCAGACTGGCGGGGGGGGGACTTAAATTTCACATAATTATATTAACCCCTGCTTGTTCAGACTCTATTAGATAAAGATATTCTATTTAATGTGCCCTTTATACACACAGCTGGCTACAACTGGTTTCGCTATTTTCTAAAGGCTCAACCTTTAGATTGTAAGCTCTGATGAGCAGGGCCCTCTAGAAGTCCTGTGTCGTTCTGTATGTTTGACATATATATATATATATATATATATATATATATATCCTTTTATTGGACTGTGCTGCAGAATACGTTATAAATAGATGTAACGGATCACTGCAAGTAAAACATTTTACTCACAGAAATCTCACTAATTCGCAAGAAATGCAGAACAATTTCCTGTAATTATACCATAAAACTATGGCAGCATAGGTATTCCCTTATACTAAGCACAATTCAGCAGGAACAGTCCCTAAGTTTGCTCATAGTCTGTACAGAGAGATCCCATAAAACTATGGCACATAGGTATTCCCTTATACTAAGCACAATTCAGCAGGAACAGTCCCTAAGTTTGCTCATAGTCTGTACAGAGAGATCCCATAAAACTATGGTACATAGGTATTCCCTTATACTAAGCACAATTCAGCAGGAACAGTCCCTAAGTTTGCTCATAGTCTGTACAGAGAGATCCCATAAAACTATGGCAGCATAGGTATTCCCTGTACTAAGCACAATTCAGCAGGAACAGCCTTGGGCATTGGGTATGTATGTCAGTATGTGAGTAATAATATCAGTAGTAGCACAGTTTTGTTCTATACACAATATGAAAGCACCACATCTTTCTTGTCCCTTTCGGTAAAATCCCACTGGGTCAGGCAATGGGCCCAGTACAGAGAGTCCCATTCAGGAACAGAGACCCTCTCTAATGGAAATGGGGGAATAAGTATCACAGGGGGAGTCGACAGAAAATGTAATTTTTGGATTTGGTTTCTCAATAAAAAAACGTGATTAAAGGAAACATTTCTTGACAGGGCTGAGAGACTCCCACAGACAGAACCTTCTCTCTGCCTCAGTATTGATCCACTTTACAGCAAGTTTCTATGACGAATTCTCAGGTCCGGTTTCCAATAATCTCCTTTACTCATCACTCAGCAAAGGGCCCCTGCGCCGATAAGCGCCTGATCTCTCATACAGGGAAACACTGGAGAAAGGAGAGACCACAGGGGACCCACAAATTGCCTGTTGTTATGAATCCGGCACAATTGTTCCTGGAAATGATCTTATTCGGAGCGAAGTCCAGCTGAATGGGTCGCTAGGCTGACACTCTCATACAAAGCGGGGGCTCGATACAAAGGGACTGTCACATACAAACGCACAATAGCATGAGACTGCCCCAATCCTCCTGTCACCATGGAAACCAATCATTTGGTCATTCTAGTAAAGGTAGCCGAACAATAGGAGGCCAGATGCGACTGTATGATAAGTTGGAAAGTTCTTATCTCTCTGCAGCCAGAGTGGCCCCTGTTGGACCGGAGTCACCAACGTGTAAAATGCAACTGGCACATCCCGCTGCAGCCTGTAAATCCCTAGATTGGGTTTCCCAGTAATATTCCATAATATTCAGGGTCCGAATGAGCTGGAGGGACTGGGAAAAACCCCAGTGGGCCCTGGCACTTGTGGCCCCCAGGTGAAGATTAATGCACAGGCTCCAATTAGATATAGCTAAGGGGCTCAGTGTTATCAGGGGCCCATCTAGCTTTTTACACACTTTTTTTTTAAAAGCACTTTGTTTTTGCCACAACCAACCCAAAGAAGGGAGGTCACTGCAGGAAGAAGAAGCGCAGGTTGTAGGGCCCACAAGAGCCAGGGTTCCACAAGAGCTGGTGTCCCACAAGAGCCGGTGTCCCACAAGAGCCTGTGTCCCTCAAGAGCTGGTGTCCCACAAGAGCCGGGGTCCCACAAGAGCCGGGGTCCCACAAGAGCCGGGGTCCCACAAGAGCCGGTGTTCCACAAGAACCGGGGTCCCACAAGAACCTGGGTCCCACAAGAGCTGGTGTTCCACAAGAGCCGGGGTCCCACAAGAGCCATGTCCCCGAAGAGCCGAGGTCCCACAAGAGCCGAGGTCCCACAAGAGCCGAGGTCCCACAAGAGCCAGGGTCCCAGTACTTGATGAAAAAGTTACATTAACACATTTTCCCGGATTTTATATAATTCTTTCCTGATCCCCTGAAAAACGTAAAATGGGAGTTCTACTGTATTCATCATTTCCTTATTGCTTTTAGTGTACAAAAATAAAGATATATATAAGATAATGTTGTTATATATCCGTGACCGCGACTGCAACATTATTACATTACGACAGTTGCAGAGAAAGAGGAGAAGCTACAAACTGGTTGAATAATTGGCTCAGTATAGGGCAAAGCCGGCCTATGATTCTTTGCCATTCTAAACCCTAACAATGAATATAGCTAAAAATGGCCTATTTTATATAGTGAACTTATTGCACGAGGCTAAAGTTTGAGCTTGTCAATAGCAGCAATGATCCAGGACTTCAAACTTGTCACAGGGGGTCACCATCTTGGAAAGTGTCTGTGACACTCACATGCTCAGTGGGCTCTGATTGGCTGTTGAGAAGCTAAGCTTAGGGCTCGTCACTAATTATCCAGCAGAAAATCAGCTTCCCTGGCTGTAATATAAGCTGATGCTACAGGTTTGCTGATTATTCAATTCTGATGCTAATTGCACTGGTTTCTGTGCTGCCATGTAGTAATTATGTGTATTAATTACTAATCAGCCTTATATTGTGACATTTCTATTCTATGTGTACTGTATATTGTGAGTGGCTCCCTAAGCTCAGTAAGCGACAGCAGCACAGAGCATGTGAATCAGTGAATCAGCAGAAAAGAAGATGGGGAGCTACTGGGGCATCTTTGGAGACACAGATCTTTACTGCTAAAGGGCTGTGGTTGACTTGGGCTGGTACAGAAGCACAAAACATCATGTACAACTACTTCTTTAGTTAGGCTTTAGTTCTCCTTTAAACTGCAACTACCAGCATCCCATAAAAGCAGTAAGCTAATGGCAAGTTATAAACCCAGTGCTGCAACACCATCAAATGCAGGGAATATAAATTCCGACTGACATCTAATTGGTTAAAGGACCTTGTGGGGTCACCTGTGCTCTACAGATAAATGGGCGCATGTTGTTTATAATGGCTCGGGGCAAGGTCAGCAGTCTCCCTGTCAGGCGGGTCCTGCTCGTGTCTCGCTGCCCGAGGTGCGACATTTCTCTTCGCACCTTTCTGATTTGCTGTTGCCTTTTCTCTATCGCCCTTCTCACTCCGACTGACAGGAGCAGTAAATAGATTGCTCGGCTCCTCTGCTCACACTCTATTTGTGCACTGAGCAACTGTTACAGACAAGGGAATTCCGCATAGAAATAAGTCTCAGGGACGCTTGTGGATATTATTTTGGGGTAAATCTACTAATAACTGACAGGGCGATCATGTTGTGCAAGAGCGGAGAAATGTTATTGGCCAAGATCCGATTCTGTTGAACTGCTACAAGATGTCTCTTTCCACTTGCACGTGGCTGCGCTGCCCCAGTAATTGGATATTTAATTAACACTCCAGAAATGAGCAAATAGCTGTAATCTCACTGAATATGTTGCAAAATGAGCAACTCAGTCTCTATAAATCATCACCTTTTGTGCTTTATACATCAGTGTTTATGGCTGGAGGATACAGTTGGCAGCTAGAGGGATATCTGCAGAAGTATAACTAGAGGGGGGCGGGCCCTGGCGCAGGACGTGCAGCCGAGCCCCCGCCCCCCTCCGTACACCCGGAAACTGTCCGGGAATATGAGCCTCACATCGGCGCGCGGACTGCTGGGGGGCCCTGAGGGGGTGCGGGCCCTGGCCCGCTTGCACTCCCTGCTCCCCTGGTAGTTCCACCACTGGATATCTGTCAGTTATTGTATGTACAATGTCTTCTATTCTTGTCAGGGAATCCCATAACCTAACTGCCCTTATATAAAATAAACCCTGTCTATGCTGATGGTGAAATCTCCTTCCCTCTCCACCAATGAATCACTTTTATACAATGTGAACATTTGAGTAATTTAATTGTTAAGTGACTATTTTTTATAGGAAAGTGAAGTCATCACTGATGCCAATTTCCCAAGTGTTTGTCACTTGCCCAGAACAGGGAGCTGCTACTGATTGGAATGTGATAGGGACCTTAGATTGTAAGCTCACTGGGGCAGTGACCGATAGGAATGTGATAGGGACCTTAGATTGTAAGATCACTGGGGCAATGACCGATAGGAATGTGATAAAGACCTTAGATTGTAAGCTCTCTGGGGCAGGGACAGATAGGAATGTGATAGGTACCTTAGATTGTAAGCTCACTGGTGCAGGGACTGACAGGAATTTGATAGGGACCTTAAATTGTAAGCTCACTGGGGCAGGAAATGATGGGAATGTGATAGGGACCTTAGATTGTAAGCTCACTGGGGCAGGAAATGATGGGAATGTGATAGGGACCTTAGATTGTAAGCTCACTGTGGCAGGGAATGATGGGAATGTGATAGGGACCTTAAATTGTAAGCTCACTGGGGCAGGGAATGATGGGAATGTGATAGGGACCTTAAATTGTAAGCTCACTGGGGCAGGGAATGATGGGAATGTGATAGGGACCTTAGATTGTAAGCTCACTGGGGCAGGGGATCATGGGAATGTGATATGGACTTTATATTGTAAGCTCAGTGGGGAAAATACCGGCTGCAGTCACTTATGGGTCTCTTGGTGTCAGAAGAATGTTATAATTTTGTGCAATAAAGTCTCTCAGTCTCCGGCTGCCAGAAACTCTTCATTAGTGTCCCATCTATTTAATATCTTTCTTTTTGTTCCCGTAATGGAGCCACTCCCCGGGCTCGGCTGATTATCCATCTCTTGCTATTCCAGATGAGTTCCAAATGTGCCACAATCCTGGCGGGGAGCGTGAGCTCTGTGGGCTCGGTGTCGGGGGGGGGTGGAATCTCCAGAATTATAAATGAATAAAACTGAACTTATGGTTTGTGGGGATCAGGGAGAGAATATTAGATGCAAGGACGGAATATTGATAACTGCAAACAAATGAATAGCTGAGCCCCCTGAATTGTGTAAAACCCCCCTATGTGATCTGGGCAGGAGCTGGGGGGGCATTGGGAATGGGGCACCCAGAACTGGAAAGTTTCACATTGAGGTTCAGGTTTCATATATTTATGTATTAAATCTGGGGTTCATTCAAAATGAACTAAACATGAAGTTTGGTGCCGCTCAAGACGTAGCCTTTGGCTGTGCCACCACCTCCTTGAGATCAACTTCTTGTTTGGTCAGTCAAAATTGTGCTGCATCAGACAAAGCTCCAAGGGTATTAGTGTTGACCCAAACTCTCTATGAGTGTCTAGTGGAGTGGTCTACTTCCAGTCCCCAACATGTTGCTCCCCAACTGCTTGGATGTTGCTTCCAGTGACCTCAAAGCAGGGGCTTAATTTTGAATTCAAGGCTTGGAGGCAAGTTTTGGTTGTATAAAAACCAGGTGCACTGCCAAACAGAGTCTCCTATAGGCTGTCAGTCCACATAGGGGCTACCAAATAGCCAATCACAGTCCTTATTTGGCACCCCCCAGGAACTTTATTCATGCTTGTGTTGCTCCCCAACTTTTTTAACATTTGAATGTGGCTCATGGGTACATAAAAGTTTGGGGACCCCCAATCTAGAGAAAAACAACATTCATTCTAAATTTTACTCACCCATCTCCAGTTAAAGGAGAACTAAAGCTTAACTAAAGAAGTAGGTATAAATGTTGTACATGATGTTTTGTGCTCCTGTACCAGCCCAAGGCAACCACAGCCCTTTAGCAGTAAAGATCTGTGTCTCCAAAGATGCCCCAGTAGCTCCCCATCTTCTTTTCTGCTGATTCACTGCACATGCTCTGTGCTGCTGTCACTTACTGAGCTTAGGGAGCCACTCACAATATACAGTACACATAGAATAGAAATGTCACAATATAAGGCTGATTAGTAATTAATACACAGAATTACTACATGGCAGCACAGAAACCAGTGCAATTAGCATCAGAATTGAATAATCAGCAAACCTGTAGCATCAGCTTATATTACAGCCAGGGAAGCTCATTTTCTGCTGGATAATTAGTGACGAGCCCTAAGCTTAGCTTCTCAACAGCCAATCAGAGCCCACTGAGCATGTGAGTGTCACAGACACTTTCCAAGATGGTGACCCCCTGTGACAAGTTTGAAGTCCTGGATCATTGCTGCTATTGACAAGCTGGAACTTTAGCCTTGTGCAATAAGTTCACTATATAAAATAGGACATTTTTAGCCGCATTTATATTTAGGGTTTAGTTCTCCTTTAAGTCAAAAATGTGCTGCATCAGACAAAGCTCCAAGTGTTGGCCCCAACTCTTCCCTTAACTGACCCTCAAACTGGGCTTCTAAGAGTATCTAGAGAAGGCGTCTACAACCAGTCCCCAACATGTTGCTCCCCAACCCCTTGGATGTTGCTCTCAGTGACCTCAAAGCAGGTGATTATTTTTTAATTCCAGGCTTGGAGACAAGTTTTTGTGCATAAAAACCAGACGTACTGCCAAACAGAGTCTCCTATAGGCTGTCAGTCCACACAGGGGCTACTAAATAGCCAATCACAGTCCTTATTTGGCACCACCCATGAACTTTTGTCATGTTTGTGTTGCTCCCCAAATATTTTTAAATCTTAATGTGGCTCACAGGTAAAAAAAAAAAGCTTGGACGCCCCCAATCTAGAGAAAAACAGCTTTCATTCTAAATTTTACCCGCCCCCATATCTATTAACAGGAACAGATGAAAGTTTGCTGAAGGGACACAACTTTACTTTGGCCCCCCTATGTGATAAACATGGATGAAATAACTACAATGACATAGCAGTGGTGTAATTACTGGGGTGCAAGATGATGAAAGGGATGGTCGTTCCTGGATGGGGGTTCCCCTATAGGTTTTGCAGAATTCCAGGTCTGTATTTTGGGTTACAGTCCCAGTGTCTGAGCAGTGGAAGGATCTGCTCCCTGTTTATTTGGTTATAGGTTGGAAGGAGACAGGGGATTTCTAAGTGACATAAAGATTAAGTAACAGATCGATCAATTGTAATTCTAACGCTGAGAGGCGATTCCACTGCTGAACATATTGAGGGAAAGCTTTCCAGACGCCCATCAGCCAAACATCTGCCATTAAAGTGTTATTACATTCACTCGCTGTGATAGAGGCTCCTCCACTCAATATTTCACCCACTAGAAAGATCCCCAAGCAGCTCCGGAGCTGGAGAAGGATTGAGCCGATAAATATGGAGTGTGAGAGGAATATCCGGGGGACCCCCCTCTCTCCGCTATTGGACGATTCTTACACCAGTGTCTCCAGGCGGCACTTTTTCCTGTTGCAACTGTCACTGACTTACTGTATAAACTATATACCGTATATACTCGAGTATAAGCCGTCCCGAGTATAAGCCGAGGTACCTAATTTTACCTCCAAAAACTGGGAAAGCTTATTGACTCGAGTATAAGTCGAGGGTGATAAATGCAGCAGCTTCTGGTAAGTTCAATCAAAACATTGAGTGTTTCTGCTCCCATTGGAGGTGCCGGCGTCTCGTTTTTGGATGCCGGAGACCATTCTTGGACGCCAGTGAATATTCTTGGAGACTATTCTTGGACGCCGGCGACTATTCTTGGGCACGGCGACTATTCTTAGACGCTGGCGACCGTTTTTGCGCTTGACCCGAGTATAAGCCGAGGTAGAGTTTTTCAGCATATTTTGGGGGCTGAAAAACTCGGCTTATACTCGAGTATATACGGTATACTGTATATATTCTCTCTACAGTTGCATTTCTATTGTATTGACAAATTGGGGGTCATTTATCAACACTTGCCCATGGGCAGTAACCCAATCGGATTGTTGCATTCATTTTCTACTGGCTTTAAAAAGCTAATCCCTCATTGGTTGCTATGTGTAACTGCCCATGGTGCTGATAAATGAGTCTGATTCATAAAAGGGGTGGTTCAACTTTAAGTTAACCTTTAATATATTATAGAATAGCTAATTCTAATAAACTTCTTTATTTATTTTTTAAAGTTTTTGAATGGTTTGCCTTCTTCTGACTCTTTCCAGCTTTTCAATGGGGGTCACTGACCCCATCTAAAAAACAAATGCTCCGTAAGGCTACATATTTAGGAGGTTGTTTATTAAAGTGCGAGTTTTATCAAAATGAATCCTCTGTAGGAATGCGCCGAATCCATGATTCAGTTCGGGATTCGGCCTTTTTCAGCAGCATTCGGATTCGGCCGAATTCTTCTGCCTTGGCAAACCAAATCTGAATCCTGATTTGCATATGCAAATTCGGTATTCGGGCTAATCTTTAGCAAAGGATTCTGGGGTTCAGCCGAATCCAAAATAGTGGATTCGGTAAATCCCTAATCCTCGGGGTATAATTAATGTCAAAAAATTGACATTTTGTTTTTTTTACTATAACATCGAAATTTTTAATGGAAATAAAATACTTTTTTTCGAGCTTTATTATACCCCGCCGATGCAAAAATTCTGAATCTGAAAATACTCCATCTTCAACCTATTGAGGTCCTGTAGAAGTCAATGGCAGATTTCCTATTTGCAATTGAAAGAAATGATGGTCTGCACTTCGGATACATTATGGTAAGGTCTACGGATTTTTCGCTTGACAATCCAAAAAAGTTGTGGTTTTCGTGCGATAATTCCAAAATTTTTTTCCCAGTCTGATGTTTTTGTGGTTTTATAATGATAAATAAGATTAAATCATGGATTCTAGTTGGTCGGAATTTTTTCATTTACAACGTGCCAAAAATTATGATTTTGATAAATAACCCCATTATTGTTGTTGCTAATTGTTATTACTCCTCTTTCTATTCAGGCCTCTCCTATTCATATTCCAGTCCTTTATTCTAATCAATGCATGGTTGCTAGGGGAATTTGGACCCTAGCAACCAGATGGCTGAAATTACAAACTGGAGAGCTGCTGAATAAAAAGCTAAATAACTCAAAAACCGCAAATAATAAAAAATAAAAACCAATTGCAAATTGTCTCAGAATATCCCTCTCTACATCCTACTAACAGTTAATTTAAAGGTGAACAACCCCTTAAATACAGACAATATTTCCCAGTGAGACTTTCTGTAATATTTTCATTGATACAGAGAGGTTTCTGGGGAAATTACCCTAATACGTTCCCAAATGTAATGTGAAGTTAAAGTATAATTCATTTAATGGACTTTAATCGTGCCCTGCTATTCCCATCTGGCGCATAATGCAGCCCATCAATGTGACGGAGCAGATGAACGCTTTATTAATCTCATTATTCAAGACATGATTAATCTGATTATCCATACGGGGAGAAGAGGAGGATTTGTCTTAGGCGCATCCAAAGCCAAGTGGAGACAGTTGGGTCATTCGTTATCCACCTATCAGAGACAGGCTGTGGCTCCATGCACTGACACAATGGGAAATATTTAGCATTAAAGCGGCGGTTCCCCTTTAAATAAGCTTTTTGTATGTTATAGAATGGCTCATTTTAAACAACTTTTCATTCGTTCTTCATTATTTATTTTTTATAGTTTTTGAATTATTTGCCTTCTTCTTCTGACTCTTTCCAGCTTTCATATGTGGGTCGCTGACCCCATCTAAAAACAAATGCTCTGTAAGGCTACAAATATATTGTTATTGCTTTTTATTACTCAATAGGCCTCTCCTATTCATATTCCAGTCTCTTCTTCAAATCAATGCATGGTTGCTAGGGTAATTTGGACTCTAGCAACTAGATGGCTGAAATTGCAAACTGGAGAGCTGCTGAATAAAAAGCTAAATAAGTCGAAAATCTTCAATAATAAAAAATGAAAACCAATTGCAAATTGTCTCAGAATATCCCTCTCTACATCATACTAACAACACCCCCTTTAATCCTGCTGTACACGTTGTTTGCTATAATAGCAGCAGAGGGGTCGTTGTCTTTCCTTGAATTTTCCAGTCGGAAGTGACGGAATAATGACATCATTGTAAGAAGTTATTTCCCCTTTACAAGCAGAAAAAAGCGGCAGATCGAGTCAAGGAAATAAATAGTTTCCATACATATTTATAATAATTGCATCTATTAAAGTTATGACGCAGGAGATCCAAATGCAAGAAGAAAAGTGCAGAATTATAAATACAGTAATTATCTAAATGGGAGGAATAAAATCGACACAAAGAGGAAATACCTTCCCAAGCAAGCAGACAAATATATGAGTAACTCCCTATACGAGAGGAATGAAAAATAAAAATAAAATAAATTAAATAAATCAAATAAAAAATAAAATAAAAAAGAAATAAAATAAATAAAATACAAATATATAAAAGTGCCGTCTCCTGGTGCCCCAGGGACCCGCTCACATGGCTGGCGATTCTCTACATTACATTTGTCACCGTATGAGACGAGACAGCGTCTGACTGAGGGAAATGACTACGAGATGCAACAATAACAGTTCCTTTTATAGCCGGTAATGGATCGTGTCAGATACAATGCGCATGAAATGCTTCGACTGTGGGTTTGTAAATTTGGCCAAATAACGTTTTGATTTCTCCCGGCGTGTGAAGTTAATCTCATGAACTAGACGAGCGTTTATTCAGTCTGCTAATATAGCTCTTTATACAGGCTGTGTGTGGCTAAACATAGGGGGCTGTTCCTGCTGAATTGTGTGTAGCAAAGAGGAATACTTATCCTAGCATGAGTTTTATGGCATTTTTTTTAAGCACTGGTTGTGAGTAGATTTTTTAGCCTGTCCTCGCTGGATTCAGTTTAGTACAGTACTGTGTAATATTGATACTTCTCTATACAGGTTATAAGCAAACTTATGAAGCTGTTTCTGCTGAATTGTGCTTAGTACAGGGAATACCTATGCTGCCATAGTTTTATGGGATTTCTCTGTACAGACTATGAGCAAACTTAGGGGCTGTTCCTGCTGAATTGTGCTTAGTACAGGGGAATACCTATGCTGCCATAGTTTTATGGGATTTCTCTGTACAGACTATGAGCAAACTTAGGGGCTGTTCCTGCTGAATTGTGCTTAGTACAGGGGAATACCTATGCTGCCATAGTTTTATGGGATTTCTCTGTACAGACTATGAGCAAACTTAGGGACTGTTCCTGCTGAATTGTGCTTAGTACAGGGGAATACCTATGCTGCCATAGTTTTATGGGATCTCTCTGTACAGACTATGAGCAAACTTAGGGGACTGTTCCTGCTGAATTGTGCTTAGTACAGGGAATACCTATGTACCATAGTTTTATGGGATCTCTCTGATCAGTAAACTCTGCTTCTGCTGCCACTTCTAAACTTCTCTCTCTAACAGCTTCTTTTGGTCTCTCTCAGTGGACCGACTCACCTACCCACATCGAGGGTCATGCTCTTGACCTTATATTCTGCCACTCATGCTGCCCATCCAACTTAATTAACTCTCCCTACCCTCTGTCTGACCATCATCTACTCTCCTTTCAGATACTGCTTTCACCTGCACCTTCACAACCATCTCTCTACCCACACGTACAGAAACCTTAATGCCTTTGAACCACAACAATTATCAACAGTATCAGCACAATCCATATCTCATATTAATACTCTCTCCTGTCCCAATATGGCAGCTTCTCTCTACAACGATGCCCTTTCAACAGCACTTGACTCCCTTGCACCTTCTACCACCCGTCACAGCCGGCCAGCTAAACCCCAACCCTGACACACTAGTGTAACTCGGTACCTCAGAAGATGTAGTAGATCAGCTGAGCGACGGTGGAGAAAGTCACAAACTGATCCTGACTTCATCCACTTCAAATTCCTGCTCTCCTGCTATAACCGAGCTCTATCAGCCAAAGAACAATACTTCTCTTATCTAATATCTACTATGTCCTCCAAACCACAGCAGCTGTTTGCCACATTTAACTCACTCCTATGCCCCCCTCCACCACCTCCACCTATTAATGTTACCGCCCAAGAAATCGGCCCTGACCTTGCTCATTTCTTTAATGAAAAAATCGATCTCATTAGGCTGAGCATACCGTCCAACAAAAATCTCAGACCAACGTGCAGTCCACTCACATCTACTTTGCACTCCTTCACCCCTGCAACTCTAGATGAAGTTAGCAAACTTCTAGCCAGCTCAAAACCCACAACCTGCTCCCTTGACCCCATACCCTCTCGCCTTCTCCACCCAATCTCTGATACACTCTCTCCTGCACTTACCGACCTATTTAATCTTTCACTCTCTACTGGTACCTTTCCATCATTATACAAACAAGCACTAATCACTCCTATCCTCAAAAAACCTTCCCTTGATCCCAGCTCTCCCACTAACTATCCACCGGTCTCCCTTCTTCCATTCGCATTCAAATTACTAGAAAGGTTTGTTTACAAACGCCTGATCCAGCATCTCACTCACAACTCCCTCCTCGACCCCTTGCAATCTGGCTTCTGCCCATCACACTCGACTGAAACTGCACTCACCAAAGTAACCAATGATCTTCTATTGGCAAAGTCTAAAGGTCATTATTCACTTCTAATCCCTCTAGATCTCTCTGCAGCCTTTGATACAGTTGACCACACACTCCTCCTTTACATTCTACACTCATCTGGCATTCGGGACACTGCTCTTTCATGGTTTACATCTTATCTGTCTGACCGTTCCTTTAAAGTTTCCTTCTCTAACTCTACTTCTACTACTTTCCCACTCTCTGTTGGAGTTCCTCAAGGCTCTGTACTTGGCCCCCTGCTGTTCTCGCTCTATACAACTTCACTAGGAAAACTCATTCAGTCATTTGGACTTCAGTATCACCTTTATGCTGATGACACCCAACTCTACTTGTCTACTCCTGATCTTTCTAATTCTGTCCTTTCCCAAGTCACAGACTGTCTCTCTGCTGTCTCCTCCTGGATGTCACAGCGCCACCTGAAACTGAACCTTTCTAAAACAGAACTCATTATATTTCCTCCAAGATCTTCCCCTGTCCCTCAGATATCACTCACCATAAACAACACCAGCTTTCATTCCACCACACAGGCTGCCTAGGAGTCATCTTAGACTCTCATCTGTCTTTTTCACCACACATTCAAACACTTGCAAAATCTTGCCGTATTAAACTGCGCAACATTGCTCGAATACGACCCTATCTCAGTTCAGAATCAACTAAAACACTGATTCAGTCTCTCATCATCTCCCGCCTTGATTACTGCAACTTACTCCTCACAGGTATTCCAACAAGTCACCTTTCACAACTCCAATCTATTCTAAACGCGGCCGCTAGACTCATTCATCTATCTCGCCGCTCAACATCAGCTGCTCCCATATGTATGTCCCTTCACTGGCTCCCAATCTCATCTAGAATCAAATTCAAATTACTTACACTCACATTCAAGGCCCTTAATAATGAAACCCCTCCCTATATTTCATCTCTAATCTCCAAATACTCTCCTTCACGAAACCTACGCTCTGCTTCTGATCTTCCCTCACTTCTCCTCTGATCACTTCTGCCCATTCTCGTCTACAAGACTTCTCTCTACTTCTGATCTTCTCCTCTCATCACTTCTCACCTACAAGACTTCTCTCAGGCTTCTGCTTTTCTCTGGAACTCTCTGCCACAAGCTGTCAGACTTTCTCCTTCCTTCCAAACTTTCAAGCGCTCCTTAAAGACCCATCTGTTTAAAGAGGCCTATTCGATGTACCTTAATTAATCATTGCTGTATCAAAAATGACAAATTGTTTATACAATCCTAATGTCTCAATTGTACCCTAACCTTTTAGTTTGTAAACCCTATTGTATTCTGTAATCCTTGTCTGTTATCCACCATTTATTCCCTGTTTGCTATAACTGCAGTAAAGCACTGTGTATCTTGACAGCGCTATATAAATAAATGATGATGATGATGATGATGATCTCTCTGTACAGACTATGAGCAAACTTAGGGACTGTTCCTGCTGAATTGTGCTTAGTACAGAGGAATACCTATGCTGCCATAGTTTTATGGGATCTCTCTGTACAGACTATGAGCAAACTTAGGGGCTGTTCCTGCTGAATTGTGCTTAGTACAGGGGAATACCTATACTGCCATAGTTTTATGGGATCTGTCTGTACAGACTATGAGCAAACTTAGGGACTGTTCCTGCTGAATTGTGCTTAGTACAGAGGAATACCTATGTTGTCATAGTTTTATGGGATTTCTCTGTACAGACTATGAGCAAACTTAGGGGACTGTTCCTGCTGAATTGTGCTTAGTACAGGGAATACCTATGTTGTCATAGTTTTATGGGATTTCTCTGTACAGACTATGAGGGCTGCTGCTGCTGAACTGGGCAGGATTCTCAGAGTTATTAAGAAGACTTACATTAGTAGAAAGCCAAAGGTCTAATTTGCTGCCCACCCTCTGAACCAGGTGCCAATATCCAACATTTTTTATTGCTTGTGGGACACTTATCTCTGACCCTGACACCCCATGAATTCTGCTTTCTCTGTAATCCTTGAGTCTAAACGTTAATAAATGCGCCCCGCCGGGGAATGCGATTTATTTATACTTCCCATTAATCAAGCTGCAGCGAGGGCAGAGCTGACGGGTTGAGCAGTTTCGTTGTGATCAGGTGTTTACAAAATAATTTATAGTCCCAACGGAGGCTCCAAAAAGAGCAATTACGTGTCATTCTGGAGCAGATACAGATTCACATGTTCAAAGTGGAGCAAACTGTCACCGGCACCGCATTCTTACGTCCTCCATTAGTTCTGTTGGATAAAGTTAGTTCACCTAATGTCCTGGATGAGATCCAATGAGATCAGGAGTCCAATTGGGCCTCAGCAGAACTGCAAGGAAGGATTGATCTCATAGGCAATAGCAGAAGCCCAAGAGGGAGGCCAAGGCTTGAAGGCCAATATAGGTGACATACTTACCTGCTGCCCTATGTATCCCAAAGACTAATACCCCAATATCTATAGCTCAGTTACTGACTCCAGACAAAATGTTGTACTGCATTGGGGGCTTGTCTTTATACAAAGCCTCTAGTTTTCATAGATTGTAAGCTCTTTGGGCAGAAATTCTACTGCTAATGTTTGTGCCCCCAGTATGGGAGATGCTTTGTATTCCAATCACTCCGTCCTTGAAATGCTTCTCACTCCCCTACATTTTGCTTGTATTATTGATATTTTATTCTGCCGGTCTGGCCGAGATACATATCGGAGCATTGTCACCTCAGAGCAAACATCAATAAGGAGTCAGTAGAAAGTGTCCCGTGGGGATTCAGAATCTGTAATATTCAGCATTCTTGGAACTTAGGTCACTCCTGGGGCCAAACGGTTGAGACCTTGCATGCAAATAATCCAATTAAAGAGGAAGACGAAACCCATGACATTACACATTGCAGGTGTTTGCTCTTTCCAGGATTCCAGTAACAGAACCATTTTTTCTATATCCAACTGACCCAAGGCTGCAGCAGGAATTCCGTGCAGATATTATGTAGAAACTCTACTATTTGATTTATAAAATAAAAACATGCACAATATAGAAAGGGCCCTGTTTGGATTTGAACCCAGAACCTGAGAACTACAACCTTGGGTTCAATTCCAACAGGGGCTCTATCTAGGAGGAGATTGTTTATAGAACCTACAGATTGCTGGGACTCCTTTATAAACACTGGGCAAATTTGCACCTGGGCAGTAACCGATAGGAACCAGTGATTAGCCTTATGAGCAGCAATCTTCAGCCAGTGGCAGAGAACTACAACCACTGCCATTGGAATTCTGGGATTTGAAGTTTAGCAGAAGCTGCTGCATTTCTGAGCAGTAATCACCTGTTCATTATCATTTTGGACAAAAGAGGGGCAATACCAGGTATTCTGACACCCGTTTGTCCATGTGCTATTGCCCTTGAGTGAGTATTACCCCATAGCAGTCCCTTAGTTACCCCTTTTAATACAATTCTGTATTCCAGTAAAATTCCCAGTAATGTGAATGCCTTTTGGTTGTAGCAACGACAAGCAAGGGAAGGCTCCGAGGGTGGCAAGGCACAGCAGGATGGCACGAGCCAGTTTAATTCGATTTATCCTACGTTTCATGCGCTAGGAATTCTGCATTTGCTTATTCCTTCCGCTTCTCTGGTTCTGACTTATGAAACAATGTAAAAGAAGTCAGTTCCCCTCCAGCTGCTTTCTGCTACATTGTTTCGGCAGTCAGAACCAGCGGTGTAAATTGGAAAGTTTTTATTAATATAACTGAGCTTTCCCTTTAATATTCAGTGTTTTTGAGACAACCCAAACGGCTGTATTGTCCAAACTATTCTTTTTCTGGGCAGATTCGAGGGGTATGTTCTTGTACAATGTACAATCAGCCCCCACCCCCCCCCTCTGTTGGTCTCTTGGTTGCTGTATTGCACTCTACGTGCGTTGGAATGAATTTCAGTGCGTGGGAGGGAATATTGTGGGGGAGAGAGGGAAAGGCTCATGGATTGCTCTGTCCTGTTATTACAAACCATTAAACTTGTTTCATATCAGAACAAAAAAGGCCCAGCCTATACTTATAGCTTGATAAGCTGCTGCTCTGGTTTCCTGTTGCTCGGCTCCTGTGTTCCGCCACCAAAACCCTTTCAGTCGATCAAACAGACTTGAACAGATCTGTCCCTGCACTGCAGCGGAAGCCGGGAGAATGATGCTGTATAGACTCCCAAAGGCTTGGATACAGTTGCCATGGTAACCCTGAACCAGAACTCTTAGATTTCGCCATGGCAACAGAAGCCTCACTTGATATTTCCTAAAGGAGCATTTACTTGCGACCTCACACCTAGTGTGGAAGGATAGGAACCGTAGATTGTCAGCTCCACTGGGGCAGGAACTGATGTGAAACTATGTAGCAGAAGATGAAGAGACCCGGACAACTGAACTTCTACAGACAAGAACCCAATAAACCCAAACGTATCACTCGCTTCCCATGTACATGAAAGGTGGCATCAATGAATTTGCTCAACCTCTTTATGTGTCTAGATTGTAAGCTCTTTGGCCAAGAGAACTCACTCTTTATACACCTTTTTTTTTTGTACAATGCTGAGAGGGCTGGATTCATTGATGTCCAGAGATTTTTCAGCAGTGCCATTTGCCAAGGACTTTAGCAGTAATTTCACTGCTGGTAAATGCTCCACCCAGTGGCGGAATGGAGAATCGATAAATTGCAATATAAATCAGAAAATCTAAGAAGAACCTATTAAAAATATTCAATGAGGAAAAGGTAATAATGTCCCTTTAAAGAGAAAGGTCACCTTATAGGTGGGTCTATTCCAAGCAACTTTTTACCTTGGTTATTTATTTCGTACATTTTTTTAAAATTGATTAGTGTTCCTTTTTTTTTCCTGTTTCCAGACGGCTGATGGAAATCCTGTCTGGTTTATTTGGGGGTCACTGACCCCAGCAACCACAAATCAGAATGACTATGAAGCTTCAGTGTTATCGTTATATTTCTTTTTATAGCTTATATTTCTTTTAATTTTATCTTCTATTCAGGTCTCATTCTCAATTCCCTACTGCTGCCTAGTTGCTGGGGTAGTTAACCCTCCGAGGTGCAGAACAAAATATTTTTAATGGGAAATACCTGCCTTTCACAATATAAGAGATTAAAGTATAACTAATTCCACTTTCCCCCCTAAGTTGGCAGCTGCCATGTCTGGCCAGTTCACTTCCAATCCCTGGCACTGATTACCAAAAAGTGACCTGTTCTGGCTTCAAGTGTTCCTGCTCCTGATTGGTCATTGGTGGTTGATGAACATGAAGGCTACCAAATCCACTGATGTTAAAGGGACCCATGAAAAATTCAGTTTAAGGCCCCAAAAATGTATAAGTTGGCCTATTCTACAAAGATATATTGAAATTGCTTATTAATTCGGACTCTGTTTAGTGCCTCTACACTCCCGGGATTCCCCTGTTTCCTCTGTAGTTCCATCCCTGGTGCAGGGTGATTGATATGGGGGAGCTGAGTTGGGTCAGAAAGGGACGCTAATTGGAATTAAGATCTGCTCTAATTTCAAGCTTTTCAGCAGGTCTACAAAATGCCTTCACTTGATGAAGTTTCCTGCCTTCTCTCCAGCCCCAATAATACATTTTTATTGGCAGTATAAATCCATCGGCCTCCTCGCTGGATAGTTCCTAGCAGAATGAGACTGAAAGTCTTTAGATAATGTGTCATTTTATATTGTGGGTGCCCAATGCAGGACTTGATTATCTGACCCACAACACAAGTGCCATTCTTCTCTGCCAGTGGGCCGTGGAGTGTGACCGGATTGGCTGTTTTGCTTAAGGTTCTGATAAAGAGCTGGAGGCACGAGTTCTCTGTCAGCTCATCTGAGAGCGCAGTCTCTGTCTCTCAGATTGATGTTACATACCCTCTGGTGCAACTGACAGCCCATCAGAATTCCATATTAACCTCTCAAACGCTTAAGGGGCTGTCTGCAAACTCCAGAGCTAATCCCGGAGGCTATCTGCAAACAATCAGCCTCCACTGCTGAGACCTGCCAGAGAGGAGGCTTTCCGAATTGCGAAGACCAAATGTTAAACATGGACCGTTAAGGTCATTCTCAGAGGGAATAATATTCAGTCGGTGCTCTCCATTCGAGTATAATGAGAAGCTTTGTAATCGCTGTCAGTGGTCTTCCTTGGTAACCATGTCTGAGATACAAGGATGTCTTGTCACCGATTGGTCAGCCTTGTAACATATGGAGATTGCGTGGCCATGAATCATTGCTCATTAAATATTAATCCTGAGCAAGTGCTGGAATGAACTGACATTCACACGCCTGTGATCTGTTCCCCTGGAGGGATAGAGAGGGTAGGAACCTAAGTGATAGGACAGTGGTTCCCTAGGGTAGTAGATACTGCAGTGGATTAGTGTAGTCCTACCATGTGGGAAGAAGCAGTTCCAAGTCATAGGTAGATAGGGTGAGCCCATAGAGTAGAAGGGGCTAAGGTATAGTCTGGTTTTTAGCAATTATTGTGGATGTGTAAGGAGGCCCCAAAGGAGACCCATATGGGACAGAAGAGCAGGTGAAAGAAGGGCCAGATGATAACATAAAACACATTCGACGGGGGTCTGCTCATGTGATAGAAAGTGGAGTCTATGACAGAGGTAGAGGTGATGCCCATTAGGGAGATCCAGTAGGGCCCAAGAAAAACAAGGTATTGCCCAAGAGCTTGCGTAACATTGTGTTTGTTTGGATATTTGCCCTTGACTTGCCTGTTGCATTAGCAGTTGGATTAAGAGCCAATGGCATTTGTGTGAGAAGAGTTACATTATGAAGTTATACACCAACTCCACCCACACAGGCAGGATCAACAAAGAATATCATGACCTCTTGAGGAGTAGCCATTAAGGGGCATTTTGGGTAAAAGAGCTTTAGTGTTCCATGGCATTCCCACCATTCCATAACAAGAAATGGTGTTCCCTGTTTATTGAATGTTTTTAATGTATTACTATTTTAAGGTTGGGGTATGCATTGTTCAAGCCCCCCTCAAAGGTTCACTGTTTTGGTCCTATCTTAACTTATAACAAGACTGTAAATATAGGAAAATTAGCAGTGTATCATCCACTCCAAATCTTACCCTAACTGGCCTTCAAGCTGGGCTTTTAGGTATATCTAAGAGAGCAAATTCTACCCCAATCTTACCCAAACTGGCATTAGGCGGAGCCTTCTCTGCCACTTCTCCAAGGCTCCTACAGTTGTGGCAGCCCCACTGTTTTGGAACGAAGGGCTAGTACCTGGACAACAAGCATGAGATGGTTGAGGAACCTGCTTGAGGTCAAAGTCAAAATTTAAAGAAAAGGAACCCAGAGACACCTACAGTACAGTAGATAAAGGCTTAGATTTTGAGATATGTTTGGCTGTGAGTAAGTTACAACCTGGTGCATCTTAATAGCCAAGACAAGGCTCGTTAGCAGCAAAGCTTATTTACCGTTTATGTCCAGGATCATGTTACACCTTCTATTCCTGCTCTTGGCATTTAGCACATAAAGAACTGCATGAATATGAATAATCCCCAGTAATGCACAGGCAGGGATTCAGCAAACATGGCATTTGGGATGGAAAAGTCATTCTCAATAATAAGAAGGTCACAGAAAGATTGCGCTTTATGAAAGGCTGTGCGCTAAATAAACACATGGGGGGGGCTTTTAATATATATTTAAATCTTCAAAGTTTCCTCATTGCAAGAAATAAATTAGGTCCCTTTACTACAAAAACATTTCACTACAATCACTTTGGGAAATTCGTAACATGGGAAGAATGTCAATGTTTGATGATACGGGGTGATCTATAGATGTCTGTTGAGTAACAGATGTGCCAACCAGCTGCACACAGATGCTTCACAGTGATTTATCCTTGCACATTGATACACACACACATGGGTTTAGCCTTTCAGCAAAGCAGGGTAGGAGCAACTGCCTTGTAAGCATAATGGGGACAGCAGATAGAATAGGGCTAGGGCTGGCAGTTGGGAAAGTTGATGACAGTGAGACACAATGGAGAAATCAGGCAAGATAGAGACAGTAGATTAGGTTGGGCACAGCAGGGCAAGATATCAACAGCAAGGGAACACGGGGACAGTGTGGTAGAGCAAGTTAGACAGGAGGACAAAATAGAAATAGTAAAAAAAAATGGAGACAGTAGGACAAGATAGATATAGTAAAGAAATATGGAGACAGTAGGGAAAGATGAAGACAGTAGACAAATAGGGACAGTAGGGAAAAATGAAGACAGTAGGGTAAGATGGTAATAGTAGGACAAGATTGAGACAGTAGGGTAAGATGGAGAAAGTAGGGAAATATGAAGACAGTAGGCCAACATAGAGAAAATAAGGAAAGGTGGAGACAGTAGGGAAGGGTGAAGACATTAGGTCAAGTTGGAGACAGTAGAGAAAGATGGAGACAGTAGAGAAAGATGGAGACAGTAGGGAAAGATGAAGACAGTAGGGTAAGTTGGAAAGATGGAAACAGTAGGAAAACATGGAAACAGTAGGGAAAGATGGCACCTGTAGGACAAAAAAGATGAAGTCAAAAGGAAAAGATGAAGTCAAAAGCAAAGGTTGGAGATAGTAAGGCAACATGGATACAGTAGAACAAGATGACAACATAAGAGCAAGAGGGCAAAAGTAGGGCACAATGCAGACAGTAGGACAAGATGTATATAGATAGATATAGATAGCAAGATATTATTATACGGCCACATGGTAACAGCTGAGGAAGTTGGGGATTGTAGGGCCAGAAGGTGACAGCTGGGCTAGATAGTGACAGCCAAAGGCTCCCAGTTGGATCTACCACCCAATAATGCCAAAGTGTCATTTCCAGTGAAAAACTCCCTCTTTGACAGCTGATCTACAAGAGCTGCTCCTATCAATGGTGGAATAAAGGAGCCTCTCTCTTCTTGTATTTTGCACATTCGTTGGTTTGGGACGTGCCCTAGATATAGTTGGACCTGATCGGCTTCCTTCTTCTTCTTCTTTCTTCAAATTTCCCAGGGCAGACACATGGGCAGTAGAACGAAATAGCAACTTCTTCGTTAAAGTTTGTTTTTTCACTCTACTATTTCAGAGGACGATCACTCCGTGGTGCTCACTTGAAGAATCCTGGGCTAGTGCAGTTTTCTCCTGATAGGAGCACCAGCCTGGGGTTTCAGTTAAGTACATACAATCACTTAGGAGTGCCTAACTTTTGGCATCCTTAGTAAGTACGGTCTTTCCTTCTCCTAATAATTGCTGGGTGGCAGTTCCCACTGTTTGCCAAGGCCCCAGCTGCCATCAATGACGTAACAATGGGGAGAGTACCAGCTCTAACACAGCGGCCTGGATCAATACACCAACATTAGACAGGTAAAACTACTTTCAATAGTTGGGACTCTTGTTGTTGTAAAACTACAACAATCATCAGACAATACTGACATACATAATAATTGATGTCACAGTGGGGAAAATGCCATATCTAGCACAGCAGGAGACCTGGAAGGAGGGCAAGACTACTTTCAAGGCAGGATCTACTCTGCCTATTGTAAAACTACAACTCCCACCAACTCTGAATGTTTTAATTAAGAAACAACTGGATCCCTGGGAGTTACAAAGTGCAGGGAATTGTGGCCTCTAGTGGATCAGACAATATATAATAATAAATATAAGTAATAAAAGGGACCCCAGATCACAAATTTACTTTGAACATTTTGTTAAGTTGTCTGTACAGTAATTCAATTATGGGATGTATGAGTTCAGTAACCAGCAGCAATTAAACGTTTTTTATGCAGTTTTTTATTATGCAAATTTGACGGCATGAAAAATAAATGATGGTGTGTTGGTGTTTCATTAGATCATCTTGATTGTTCTTTGTTGTCTTTATGTGTCTATTTGTTATGGGGGACATACAGGGATAAATAAGTAAGGACAAAGTAGTATTTCTACTTAGCAATGCGAGTGCTCCCACAACCCTCCTTTGTATTAAATAAGTAAGGACCATAGTGGCTCAGCAGCTAACATGTCCCTTATTGGCCTTTACTTTGGGGCCAGATCTATATAATTCAGTAAACTGCACATTTGATTTGGGTGGTCGGCAGGTGCCCACCAGTGGGATCTTTGCTCGGGCCCAGTAGTGTTGGTGAATGTTCTCCTAGAACTCGGGACATGTGCCCATACAGACTGTGGCAGAACCTCAGGACTAAACCATTATACCTCTCCCTCCATCCGTTTTCCTGCATCTGCATATTTCCTAAATGGCACTCATTAACATTAGTATGTGGGTGCAACAGTCTAAATCGTTTGGCACCTCCTGGGATCAATGTCTTTTTTAGGAACCCCATGTCCTGCAAGAAGCAGCCCACACACTGCTGGACCCAGGGCAAAGGTTCTATTTTGGATGGGCAGCCTCAGCTCAGCCAGATATATTTGTGGCATTACTACCATCATCCTACGATACTTTGCTTCTGACTCCTGAAACAATGTAGCAGAAGTCTGTTCTCCTGCAGGTCTGTTATCAGTATGTGTCCCTGCCATGAAGGCTAATGTTGAGAAGGTTCTGCCATGCTTCATCCAGATGTATGACATATATATATAAGCAGTGATGGTGACCCTGTCCTGGTGGTCCCACGGCATCTAATGTGCCACTTGCCATATAAGTCTGTGTCTTTTTTCCAACATTGTTACTATTCATAGAAGTGTAAGAACCTGGCCACCCAACTGATGCCACTATTAGCCATGAGTAAAATGGACACTCAAGTCTAGTTTTGATATGTCTTAAACAATATAACCTTGTCTGAGTGTCCAAGGGTTTGGGGTCTTTATCACTCACTAAACCAACTACATCTGCCAGTCCTGAGGTTTAACCCTACAGAGGAATCTGGTACAGATGGGCACCGAGGTGGCAGAATCCTATAGGAAAAGTGTAGGGAGCCAACAAGCAGAAAAGTGGAAGATAAACTCTGGGAACCTGGGCAATGCACTTCTATTTAAATGACAAATAGAGGCAGATTTACAAAGCAGTGATAAATGGTTTGCTGGTGTCACCTGCTTAGTTTGGGTGCCTTTCTCATAAATTACATAGTTAATTTGAAAAAAGACCAAAGTCCATCAATTTGAACCTCTCCAATTGAATCTCAGCATCCATACACACACTCACTGAAAATATATACACATAAATGTATATACCACACCAATTCATTTATATTAATTGGAGAGTTTAGTATCACAATAACCTTTGTATTATGTCTGTCCAAGAAATCATCCAAGTCCCTCTTATAGTCATTAACTGAATCATCACCCGGCAGTGCATTCCCCAACCTCACTGTCCTCACTGTGATGAACCCCCTACTCTGTTCCTTTAAATGAAACTTCTTTTCCTCTAGTCTGAAGGGGAGGCCTCTGGTACGTGATTCTCTTTATGGGTAAAAAGGTCCCCTGCTATTTGTCTATAATGTCCTCTAATGTACTTGTAAAGTCTAATCATGTCCCCTCACAAGCGCCTTTTTTCCCCCAGAGAAAACAACCCCAACCTTGTCAGTCTCCCCTCATAATTTAACTCTTCCCTCCCTCTAACCAGTTTAGTTGCACTTAGTCTCTGCACTCTCTCCAGCTCATTTATATCCCTCTTAAGGACTGGAGTCCAAAACAAATTTGTTTAGACAAATCACTGTGCAAAGTGGCAGCATCCTGCATGGAACCTATAGTTCTGCACAATTTAGTCTCATCTGCAAAAATAGAAACAGTACTTTCAATGGCCACCTCCAGGTCATTAATAAACAAGTTGAAAAGCAAGGGACCTAGTACAGAGCCCTGCGGTACTCCACTAACAACACTGGTCCAATTAGAAAATGTTCTATTTACCACCACTCTTTGTAGTCTATCTTTTAGCCAGTTCTCTATCCAGGTACAAATACTATGTTCCAGGCCAACATTCCTTCATTTAACCAGTAACCTTCTGTGTGGCACTGTATCAAATGCTTTAGCAAAGTCTATGTAAATCACATCCACTGCCATCCCAGAATCAAGGTCCCTGCTCACCTTCTCATAAAAGCCAATTCAATTTGCTTGACAAGATCTATTACACATAAAACCATGCTGGCACAAACTCATAGTATTATAATTTGCAATGAAGTCCAGTATCTTATGCTTTATTAACCCTTTGAAAAGCTTTCCTACCACTGATGTCAGACTAACTGGCCTATAGTTTTGAGGCTGAGAATGGGATCCCTTTTTGAATAGCGGCACAACATTACCAATTCACCAGTCTCAATGACTCATAAAAAAATAGGTAAAGAGTTTTGGCAATCACAGAGCTAAGCTAATGTAATACCCTGGGATGAATACCATGTGGTGCAGGACCTTTATTCATCTTTACATGTTTTACTCTCTTTTGAACCATGCATCTTTAGTTGAATAAAATGAAATGGGACTATTTAGATACATTCCTTCATTACTTGGTTCCTCATTTGTGTAGACAGCTGAAAAATAACAGTTCAGAATCTCTGCTTTATCTCTGTTCTCACCAATCAACTCACCCACACAAGTTCTAGAGATGAGTTCAGTATTATTAGTTAATTAGTATTATTAGTATTACAGGTACAAAAGAGAGTTATTCCTAGTAGGTTCTTGAACGAGCTGAAATAAAAAGTTGTCATTCAGCATATTTACAAACCTAACAGCTTTTTCCAACTTGGCAACCCCATTACCCCAGTCTGGCTAATTGAAGTCCCCCATAATAATAAATTACTTAGTTGTGAAGCAGCCTCCATTTTTAATAGTGGTTGGGCATCAATCTCATGAATATATTTGAGGGTTTTGTAGTAAACACCAATGATAATTTTCAAGTTTTGTGCCGAAATCTCTACCCAAAGCGATTCCACACCCTCCCCAGTGCCATCCTCTTTAGCGCATGGTTTTAATTCAGGCTTTACAGACAAGCACCTTCCTCTACCCATTTTAATCCCTCTGTCCCTCCTATAAAGGGTGTAACCATTAAAATTCACAGCCCAGTCACATGTTTTATCCACCAGGTTACATGTTTTATCCAGGGTTATACAAGTGAGCACCATGGAGCGTTCTTCTTCCGGCTTTTTCTTTCTTTTCACGGCCGCGAATGCGCATTAGAATGAAAAACCGAACTTTGCACAATTATTACTTCAGGGCCCATTGGGCACTTACTGAAACCAACTTGTCTGCACTTTTACAGCAGGTTATTAACTCTCATACTAATCAAACCTATGTAACCCCCTGGGCCCGGGGAGGGTATTGGGGAGCCACCAGTCAGCAGCGGAGCAGAGAGGGAGTGCCATGCATCAAGCAGAACTGATGGACAATATGATCATTTATTTATGTGCCAAGCGTCTCTAACGGAAGCCTTTAATATTTAATGTTGCCTTTAAAAATATTATACGTCAGGAGTTGCAATTAGATCTTTAATAAAGAAGCTTATTGGGCTCTGCCACTTTAAATAGCAGTGCAGCCACTGTGGCCTCCATCCAATGTTGCCATCAATTATTTAGTCCAGAGAAATAAAAAACACAGTATTTTAAATAAGCGACGAGTCAATCAATCCTGCAACTCGCTCATTACTCACTGATGTACAGGCTGCGATGTATTGCCATCATAAATCCCCCTTACCCATATCTGCTTTTTTTAAAAGATTCTGGGATTTATAGGTTCCGACTACTGAGACAGGAGCGTATTATACTTATTAAACCCCAGCGATGCAATATAAGTAAATTAATGCTGCAATTAGTGCAAATAGCACGGTCAGAATTCTGCTTCCGACACCGTATGACCCCTCCCCTATAACACCATTTGCCTTTCTATACACACTACTGCCCCACTATTACTTCTTCTATACACACTACTACCCCATTATTACTCCTACTATAACACTACCCCACTATTACTCCTACTATACACACTACTGCCTCACTATTACTTCTACTATATACACTACTGCCCCATTATTGCTCCTACTATAACACTACCCTACTATTACTCCTACTATACACATTACTACCCCAATATTACTCCTTCTATACATACAACTGCCCCAATATTACTCCTACTATACACACTACCCCACTATTACTCCTACTATACACACTGCTACCCCATTGTTATGCCTACTATACATATTGCTGCCCCACTATTACTCCTACTATATACACTACTACCCCACTATTATTCCTACTATACACACTACCCCATGCTGCTACACTATTACTACTACTATATATACTACCCCACTATTACTCCTACTATATACACTACTGCCCCACTATTACTTCTACTATATACACTACTGCCCCATTATTGCTCCTACTATGACACTACCCCACTATTACTCCTTCTATACACATTACTACCCCATTATTACTCCTTCTATACATACAACTGCCCCACTATTACTCCTACTATACACACTACCCCACTATTACTCCTACTATACACACTGCTACCCCATTGTTACTCCTACTATACATATTGCTGCCCCACTATTACTCCTGCTATATACACTACTACCCCACTAGTATTCCTACTATACACACTACCCCATGCTGCTACACTATTACTCCTACTATATATATACTACCCCATTATTACTCCTACTATACACACTGCTGCCACACTATTACTCCTACTATATACACTACTACCCCACTATTACTCCTACTATACACACTACCCCATTATTACTCCTACTATACACACTGCTGCCACGCTATTACTCCTACTATATATACTACTACCCCACTATTACTCATACTATACACACTACCCCATTATTACTCCTACTATACACACTGCTGCCACACTATTACTTCTACTATACACACTGCTACACCATTGTTTCTCCTATTATACATATTACTGCCCCACTATTACTCCTACTATACAGAATACCACCCCACTGTTACTCCTACTATACACACTACCCCACGATTACTCCTACTATACAGACTACTATACTTACTATTCCATGGCCTGGCAGAGGAGGCAGCTGAATAATTACACCAGGAGACAGTCAGTGTAGCAGAGGGCACTAAATTGCACGTTCTCATCACAGCAGCGACGCACAATCACTTCTCCAGTCACAGGGACTTTCTCTCTCGCACTGACAGAATAATAATGATTTCCAGAGACACCAATAAATCTGATGCCTTTATCCTTCCAGCAGAGCCCACAGTAGATCAGCAGATCAGATGACCCCTTGCAGTGACCTTTCATTATCAGACGAGTCGAATGTCCTTTATCATTTCCATCATTATTCTGCTCAGAGTATCACTCAGTATTATAAGGGATAATGTACCCCCTACTGTAAATGATAAGGATATTAGAAGTCACTGAGGGGTTGTTCTGTGACCATATAAAGGCACAAGGCTGCAGGCTGAGTTATACAGGGAACTCTGAGTATCACTCATGTATTATAAGGGATAATGTACCCCCTACTGTAAATGATAAGGATATTAGAAGTCACTGAGGGGTTGTTCTGTGACCATATAAAGGCACAAGGCTGCAGGCTGAGTTATACAGGGAACTCTGAGTATCACTCATGTATTATAAGGGAGAATGTACCCCCTACTGTAAATTGCTACACACTTATAATAACTGGTGACATAACTTATTTATGACTCTTGTATAACATATATATAATATATATTGTATATAAGTAGAAGAGCAACACAGATATATTCTTGCAATTATCATCACTCAGTTCAAGAGCCCCCCTTGGTTTCAATAAGAAATTGCCTCTAGGAGCCCTTTATATTGAGATATTACTTGATTTTCTCCCATTAAACAACACTCAGTATCTGGCTCTATGAGCAGAACTGAATCAGAATAAACTGCCGGCTCAGCAGCCCCTCCCTTGCCTCTCATACAGGACGGGGTTAAACCTAGCGGCGCTTCATAGAGAATAAAAGGAGGATTTTTCAGGCAATAACACGCGGTTCTACTGAGCCCATTATCAGGGGCCTCCTGCTGTGCTGGCAGAAATGTAATTGCACGTGAATCCGCTTGTTCCAATGAGCTTTAGAATAACATTGTCAATATAAAGTGTTCTGTTCTCTCCCATTTAGAAGCCATGAATTGCTCTGTTTAAAGGGCAAGTAAACACATGACTTTACATGGCCTTGTTTGCTTTTTAATAAAGAACATAGCTCAGTAATACTTGACTTTTCCTTGTCTTATGTATCCCTATAGCCCCATGTATGTGCTACCCAAATATCATCCACATATGAAGAACACAGAACTGTTCATAAGAGCTTACAATCTATCATTGGTCCAGCATGTGTCTAGGGCAACTAATCCTCCTGCTCTGATAACAAATCTCCCAACAATGAGCAGAAAGGAGCAGCCACACCCCAAGCCTCTCCGAACAATGGGAATCGGATATGGGAATTCTCTGGCAGACGGCCATGCGCTTAATTGGTGGTGTTACATATTGTGGTCAGCAAGTGGCAGAGACAAATCAATCTCTCTCTCTCTCTAGAAACAAATGGATTTTAAATGCATCTGCTCCATAATAATAAATGACTAACCGCAAGGTTCCTAGAGAGAGAAAAGGAGTCAGAATAGAGACAAGCTGCCCTCTACTGGTGACCACTGTAATAGCAAAACTATAGCCATGACAATCTAATTGGAATTATCATTTACTATAGACACCATCTCTCCCTACTATACCTGCTATCCCACAGTCACACTCCCTTCCCAGAGGCTATTATCCCACTGTTACTATAGACACATCTCTCCCTACTATACCTGCTATCCCACAGTCACACTCCCTTCCCAGAGACTATTATCCACTGTTACTATAGGCATCATCTCTCCCTACTATACCTGCTATCCCACAGTCACACTCCCTTCCCAGAGGCTATTATCCCACTGTTACTATAGACACATCTCTCCCTACTATACCTGCTATCCCACAGTCACACTCCCTTCCCAGAGACTATTATCCACTGTTACTATAGACACCATCTCTCCCTACTATACCTGCTATCCCACAGTCACACTCCCTTCCCAGAGACTATTATCCCACTGTTACTATAGGCACCATCTCTCCCTACTATACCTGCTATCCCACAGTCACACTCCCTTCCCAGAGGCTATTATCCCACTGTTACTATAGACACATCTCTCCCTACTATACCTGCTATCCCACAGTCACACTCCCTTCCCAGAGACTATTATCCACTGTTACTATAGACACATCTCTCCCTACTATACCTGCTATCCCACAGTCACACTCCCTTCCCAGAGACTATTATCCACTGTTACTATAGGCACCATCTCTCCCTACTATACCTGCTATCCCACAGTCACACTCCCTTCCCAGAGACTATTATCCACTGTTACTATAGACACCATCTCTCCCTACTATACCTGCTATCCCACAGTCACACTCCCTTCCCAGAGACTATTATCCACTGTTACTATAGGTACCATCTCTCCCTACTATACCTGCTATCCCACAGTCACACTCCCTTCCCAGAGACTATTATCCACTGTTACTATAGGCACCATCTCTCCCTACTATACCTGCTATCACACAGTCACACTCCCTTCCCAGAGACTATTATCCACTGTTACTATAGACACCATCTCTCCCTACTATACCTGCTATCCCACAGTCATACTCCCTTCCCAGAGACTATTATCCACTGTTACTATAGGCACCATCTCTCCCTACTATACCTGCTATCCCACAGTCACACTCCCTTCCCAGAGACTATTATCCACTGTTACTATAGGTACCATCTCTCCCTACTATACCCTCCCTTCCCAGAGACTATTATCCACTGTTACTATAGGTACCATCTCTCCCTACTATACCTGCTATCCCACAGTCACACTCCCTTCCCAGAGACTATTATCCACTGTTACTATAGACACTATCTCTCCCTACTATACCTTCCTAGAGAGAGAAAAGGAGTCAGAATAGAGACAAGCTGCCCTCTACTGGTGACCACTGTAATAGCAAAACTATAGCCATGACAATCTAATTGGAATTATCATTTACTATAGACACCATCTCTCCCTACTATACCTGCTATCCCACAGTCACACTCCCTTCCCAGAGACTATTATCCACTGTTACTATAGGCACCATCTCTCCCTACTATACCTGCTATCACACAGTCACACTCCCTTCCCAGAGACTATTATCCACTGTTACTATAGACACCATCTCTCCCTACTATACCTGCTATCCCACAGTCATACTCCCTTCCCAGAGACTATTATCCACTGTTACTATAGGCACCATCTCTCCCTACTATACCTGCTATCCCACAGTCACACTCCCTTCCCAGAGACTATTATCCACTGTTACTATAGGTACCATCTCTCCCTACTATACCCTCCCTTCCCAGAGACTATTATCCACTGTTACTATAGGTACCATCTCTCCCTACTATATCCACTGTTACTATAGGCACCATCTCTCCCTACTATACCTGCTATCCCACAGTCACACTCCCTTCCTAGAGACTATTATCCCACTGTTACTATAGACACCATCTCTCCCTACTATACCTGCTATCCCACAGTCACACTCCCTTCCCAGAGACTATTATCCACTGTTACTATAGGCACCATCTCTCCCTACTATACCTGCTATCACACAGTCACACTCCCTTCCCAGAGACTATTATCCACTGTTACTATAGACACCATCTCTCCCTACTATACCTGCTATCCCACAGTCACACTCCCTTCCCAGAGACTATTATCCACTGTTACTATAGGCACCATCTCTCCCTACTATACCTGCTATCCCACAGTCACACTCCCTTCCTAGAGACTATTATCCCACTGTTACTATAGACACCATCTCTCCCTACTATACCTGCTATCCCACAGTCACACTCCCTTCCCAGAGACTATTATCCACTGTTACTATAGACACTATCTCTCCCTACTATACCTTCCTAGAGAGAGAAAAGGAGTCAGAATAGAGACAAGCTGCCCTCTACTGGTGACCACTGTAATAGCAAAACTATAGCCATGACAATCTAATTGGAATTATCATTTACTATAGACACCATCTCTCCCTACTATACCTGCTATCCCACAGTCACACTCCCTTCCCAGAGACTATTATCCACTGTTACTATAGACACTATCTCTCCCTACTATACCTGCTATCCCACAGTCACACTCCCTTCCCAGAGACTATTATCCACTGTTACTATAGGCACCATCTCTCCCTACTATACCTGCTATCCCACAGTCACACTCCCTTCCCAGAGACTATTATCCACTGTTACTATAGGCACCATCTCTCCCTACTATACCTGCTATCCCACAGTCACACTCCCTTCCTAGAGACTATTATCCCACTGTTACTATAGACACCATCTCTCCCTACTATACCTGCTATCCCACAGTCACACTCCCTTCCCAGAGACTATTATCCACTGTTACTATAGACACTATCTCTCCCTACTATACCTGCTATCCCACAGTCACACTCCCTTCCCAGAGACTATTATCCACTGTTACTATAGGCACCATCTCTCCCTACTATACCTGCTATCCCACAGTCACACTCCCTTCCCAGAGACTATTATCCACTGTTACTATAGACACTATCTCTCCCTACTATACCTGCTATCCCACAGTCACACTCCCTTCCCAGAGACTATTATCCACTGTTACTAGTGATGGGCGAATTTGCGAAACGGCGCCGGCGTCTCGTTTTTGTAACCCTACGTTGCTTCAAATTAAAGTTTTTTTCTTCAGACTAGAGGAAAAGAAGTTTAATTTAAAGGAACAGAGTAGGGGGTTCATCACAGTGAGGACAGTGAGGTTGGGGAATGCACTGCCGGGTGATGATTCAGTTAATGACTATAAGAGGGACTTGGATGATTTCTTGGACAGACATAATACAAAGGCTATTGTGATACTAAACTCTATAGTTAGTATAGATATGGGTATATATCATTTATGTGACAGTAGGGAGGGGTGTATGTATGGGGCTGGGTTTTCATTTGGAGGGGTTGGACTTGATGGAATTTGTCTTTTTTCAACCCAATTTAACTATGTAACTATGTAACTATCTCTCCCTACTATAGAATTAGACAGAACTAAAGATAAGTTGACTCTGGTTATTATTATCATGTGTTACACGTGTCTTGGAATGGGACCCAGGAATGTAAATTTTTGGGGGTCCTTGGGATACAGTAATATGTGCCTGGTGGAGTTTAGTACAGAATGATTTATATATTGTGTGATGACATTTGTTTAACAATTCGCTTTGTGACTTGAAACTCAGCTAAGTAAACATAGACCTTTCGATCAGTGACACTGGCATTATTATTTATCCTCATTATATTTTAATTTTCCTGACATTTATTTTAATCCACAGAGAAGTAGCCATTTTTTAATCTAAAGAGCCCTCACCAGTACAATATCCAGACTGATGCGTGAGGCTGGGCAGCGGACAGTGGGGATTGTGACCTCTGTTCTACAGGGAGTCCAGTTCTGTCTTGTGATAAGTCACTTACTTAAAGGCAGAAATCTGTATAAGCTCTCGGCACAGTTACTTGTCTATTGAGGGCAACACAGAGGTCTTAATAGTCTTTAAATAGGGAGTGATCTGCTGCTGAGTCAGACTTTGTGCTGGAGCGCTCAGATGACTGGCCTTCAGACTGGGCCCCCTTAGCTCATAACAAGGTTACAGATATATAGAAACATTGGGGTGTCACCCTGCTATAGTTCCAGGGGTACCCAGGGTACAAATAAACACTCACCCCAAATCTTCCCCTAACTGGCCTTCAGACTGGGCCCCCTTAGCTCATAACAAGGTTACAGATATATAGAAACATTGGGGTGTCACCCTGCTATAGTTCCAGGGGTACCCAGGGTACAAATAAACACTCACCCCAAATCTTCCCCTAACTGGCCTTCAGACTGGGCCCCCTTAGCTCATAACAAGGTTATAGATATATAGAAACATTGGGGTAACAGTCACCCTGCTATAGTTCCAGGGGTACCCAGGGTACAAATAAACACTCACCCCAAATCTCCCCTAACTGACCTTCAGACTGGGCCCCCTTAGCTCATAACAAGGTTATAGATATATAGAAACATTGGGGTAACAGTCACCCTGCTATAGTTCCAGGGGTACCCAGGGTACAAATAAGCACTCACCCCAAATCTCCCCCTAACTGACCTTCAGACTGGGCCCCCTTAGCTCATAACAAGGTTACAGATATATAGAAACATTGGGGTGTCACCCTGCTATAGTTCCAGGGGTACCCAGGGTACAAATAATCACTCACCCCAAATTTCCCCCTAACTGACCTTCAGACTAGGCCCCCTTAGCTCATAACAAGGTTACAGATATATAGAAACATTGGGGTAACAATCACCCTGCTTCCAGATGTGCATTTTCTCTATCACATTCACTGCAGTTTGGTCTCGGGCAGGCCCAGGTAGGGAGTTGCCCCCCTAAAAGTTACACCAGAACACTTTTGAATATGTCCATTGCGCCTAATCACAAGACAGTCAGGGCACCCATTCAGCAAAGCCAAAAATGAAATGCAAAATTTAGGATACATTCTCTGGCCTAGTATGACCCACACCTGAGCCAAACCCAACCCAAATCCAACAAAGATTAACAGAATTCATTCTCAAACCACCAAACCCATGGTTAAACAAACTGGTTTACTTTCCTGGTTTCATCAATGCAGCCCTTCTCCTGCTCTTCAGAGGCAAATGGTGTTCATGGTGCTCCACTCATGATTATATACAGTGTCCATATGGTATACCGTATTTATACAGTATATGGTAACAGTGTCCATCTTTACATCATTTACCCCTACGTTGAAAACCTTTAACTACTCCTCCGAGCAGCTTCTTCCGTTCAACTGACTAGGACGAAAAATCCAGGGCAAATAAACTCTTCCAATAACCCAATCACAATGGTGGTTTGATATTAATCCATATGAGTGGGTTTCCTGTATACTTCTGTTACCCCCCTCTTGGATGGAAATCAGTTCAGGTATGTAGATGACACTTGGGTCAAAATCAGAGCTCATGAAGTGGTGGCCTTTACTGAACACATTAACTCTTTGGACAAATACAAAGTTCACAAAGGAGGATGTCCCTGAGTACAAACAGGCTCGGATTTCTGGAAAGGCCACCTAGGCCCGGGCCTAGGGTGGCAGGACTTTAGGGGGCGGCATGTTGCCCAACCACATCCACATTGGTTCAAAAACACAGGGGATGCACTGGATATATCATCATTTTTTCAATGCCCCGTATGCCAATCCCCATTGCTCCAGTCCAGATGATGAAAATTTGCACGAATAAAGGGGGTGAACGGCAGTGGGCCTAGGGGCGCCCACTATGTAAATCCGGCCTTGAGTACAAACTTTCCTTTTTGGACTGTTTGATATCCATCCAAAAGAGGGGTAACTTGAAAACAGAAGTATAACGAAAACCCACCCATATTGATCAATATTTGTTGTTTGATTCTCACCATCGGCTGGAACACAAACTGGGTGTCATTAGAACTCTGAACCACAGGGAGGAAAGTGTCACAACTGATACACAGAGTCCAAGGACATGGAGCATAAACATCTCAGAGGAGCATTTTTCAAAACAGCAACAAAACTGAATTGTCAGATACAGGTAGAATTCTATTGTTTCTCCCTGTATATCATATATATAATATATATTAGGATATATAATTCAGCTCTACGCATTTGTATTGAAATGTAATAAAAATACCTCGTCCTGGTGGTCTAGTGGGGGGACGCCCATCTCGCTGTTTTTCCTGTGCCGGCTCCCTAGTGCGCGCGCGCATTCGCACTTCTGATTTAAAGGCGCATGCACGCTGACGTAATGATGTCAGCGCGGAGAGGCGCCAAATTCAAAAGTATTAAAGGGGCATTCCCACAGTTGTCATTGCCCGTGATAGGATATTGTTTCCTGGTGCTTCTGAGCCTTGTGCTGTTTATTCTGAACCTGTTTGATTCCTGTTTTTGACCCCCTGCCTGGCTATTTCGACTATTCTGACTTCTGGATTCTGACCCTTGCCTGATTACCGACTACCTCCTCTGATTAACCCTCTGATTGACTTCCTGGTTTGACCCTTGCCTGCCTGATAACGTTATTCCCTGCCTGCCTTGACCCGGCCTGTTCTGACTACTCTTTTGCCTAAACGCTTTGTACTACGATCTTCTGTCCAAAAGACTTTGCTTTACTGTCGTGCCCCTCTGCCTATCCAGAACCCTCATCTTGCACCTCTCGTTTTAGTCCTGGTGGCATCCAAGTAAGCCGAGGGCTCCTCCCGAGGCCCAAAGGCGGTCACACTACTGGTGAAGCACGAGCCGAGACCAGGGTGCCTGGTGTTTGTTCTGGTGTTTGGTGCCGACCATGACATGAAACCAACAACCTTTGTTAGAAACATCTTTTCCAGAAAAGGTTGTAATTGTTACGGCTATGGCCACAAGAGACCAGTAGACCTCCTTTTTGGCTCCATGGAGCACCTGTAGATGACATAAGCTGGTCTTTTACCTTCTTTTTGTCTACAGTAACATTCTGAGGTCCGTCCAACTTGATTCTCTCCCCCAACCTGTTTTGCTATGACCAAAGCTGCAATTTTGCCAGGGCCGGACTGGGAGTAAAAAGCAGCCCTGGCACAAGTATCAAAGCAGCCCATGTATTCACGCACATGTATAGCATGATGTATATTTTCAACCCTAAGTTGAACTAGAACTAGAGTTTATTAATAAATATTAAAGAGCTCTATTTCCTGTACCAAGCGGGGGTCCATTCTCATATAATCCCCAGCATTATTATACACCCTACGTGCTGAAACTCGTTCTTGCAACAAGTATCTCATCCCAGTTTCTATCATGGCTATTCTATCAGTTGGATTAGTGGCCCTATACTTACAGTATATTCTAGAATAAGATACAAAGCTTCTGAAATTGAGGTATTTTGGTAGAGAGTCCAGAATGGTCAGCAGCTGCACTTCTGTAACAATTTAAGATAAGCAACGAAACAATAGTAACTATTTAAGATAAACAGGTCTCTTGGGAGAACTGAGACACACAGCTTAAAGGGCAATTCACTTTCATTAGCAGAACTGTTAAAACACATAAAACATTGCACTAAAATGCCTGGAAATGTCTTCAAACTTTCATAACCTGTAAAATGGACAAAGGCAGGCATCGCTTAGCTGTGGTTGTCTGTTCGAGACAGTTCATTTACATTTCTAAAATGAGCGGCTCTTTAAAACGGATTTCATTTGCAGTTTTAGGCTGGAACTACATGGTGCAAACTTATTGTGTCCAACACCACACGACTGTCGGATGCAAAGGGCGCACGTTGCGTTTTCATCCCGCAGTCATGTCGTTTCAGATACAATAAGTTTGTAGATGCGACATTTGTATTACTTACATTAGATTCTGCACATCCGACGTCACGCCTTCACTTCCTCGCATCGCATTGAATCGGAAGGACTCGCACCGTGTAGTTCCAGCCTTAAGTGAAGGGCCCATTTTAATTTCAAAGCAAGCGGGTCACTGGGCATTTGCCCGAACTGACAGGTGGCCAGTCCATTCCTGACTTTGGTCATAGCAAAAAAAAAAAACTTCCTGTTCAATTTGCAGCGACCACTAGGAAAGCCCCTCCCTCAGCCCCTTGTTGCCTTGAAAGAAACGGGAGTCTGGGGGGTTTGGGAAGGCTGAGGTGGATTATAGGGGGTGACCGGGTCTGGGCCCCAGTGGCTTTGCTATGACATAGGACCTTGCAGCTGATGGGGGATTATACCAGTGAGCACCTCAGAGCGATTCTCTTCTGGCTTCTTCTTTCTTCAAATTTCTCAGGGCAGACGCCTGCGCAGTAAAAATTAAAAAGCTGCCTTTTTAGTTAAAGTTCGGCTTTTTACTGTAATACGCATGCGCAGCCGCAGGAAAAAAGTCGGAAGAGGATGGCTCTGTGGTGCTCGCAGGAATAATTCCACCTGGTGCAGTTTTCTGCTGATAAGAGCATCAGCCCGGGGTTTCAAGTAAGTCAGTACAATCACTTGGGGGGGCCTAACATGTGGCACCCCTATGTGCTATCCGACTTTCCTTCTCCTTTAAGCAGCCTGACAAGTGTAAGTAGCTTATAATAACTCAGGTTTCTAGGTGTTGACACGATGAGATAAGAATCCTTGGGACATCTGAAGAGAACAGTGGAACACTAGGAAAGTACATCTGTAGGAGGGCAATAGTCTCAGTAGAGAAGCGAGATCTTAATGATAACTTCTTTCCACAGGTAAATTGATGCAGAGGTCCCTTTCGGAGATAAGTATGAACGAGAGGAGGAGCGACCAGCTGGGAATGGCTGAGCAGACCAAGGTAAGTGAGTGGTTACCACTGGGGGGCACACAGACCTGACGGAAATACCAGTGTAGACAAGTCTGGAGGAGTAACAGCTCCGTCTATTGCAGAGAATGCACAAATAACTCAACAATAACAATTCAGCCTATAGTGTTGCAGGATACACAGGAATAGTGTTGCAGGATACACAGTGTGGCAAAGGGTTGTTAGCTCAGTCTTTTAAACAGGAATAGTGTTGCAGAAATAAACTGTTAGCAGGATTAGTGTTGCAGTTCAGCAAGGATAATAACACAGTTGTTACCAAGGAAGTCTGTCCAAACAACGGAGCCAACAAGGAACTGTAACAACCTTACCTGGTGGTCTAGTGGGCGGACGGCAGGGACGCCTGCCACCCCCTCGGCGAGGACGCTCGCCGCACTGAGCCGCGCTGGTCTGTTAGGGTGCACGCGCGCCTCTTCCTGGGATTTATGCGCATGCACGCTGACGTGATGACGTCAGCGCGCAGTGGCGCGAAATTCAAATACTATTTAAAGGGATCTCTAGTTTTATTCAGTGCCCGTAATAGGATTTCGTTTCCTGGTGCTTTGAGCTTTATTCTGAATCTGTTTGATCCCTGTTTTGACCCCTGCCTGGCTATTTGACCATTCTGACTTCTGGATTCTGACCCTTGCCTGATTATCGACTACCTCTTCTGATTAACCCTCTGATTGACTCCCTGGTTTGACCCTTGCCTGCCTGACAACGTTTACTCTCTGCCTGCCTCGACCCGGCCTGTTCTGACTACTCCTTTACCTAACGCCTTGTACTGCGATCTTCTATCCAAAGACTTTGTTTAACTACAGTCGTGCCCCTTTGCTTGCCAGAACTCCTCGCCTTGCTCCTCTCGAAAAGTCCAGGTGGCATCTGAGTACGCTGAGGGCTCCTCCCGAAGCCAAAGGCGGTCACACTAACTGGTGAAGCCGAGCCGAGACCAGGGAGCTTGGCATTAGTTCTGGTTTAGGGTGCCGACCGTGACAGGAACAGAAGGAACTGAAGTCTGAGAATACGTCGAGTCAAGCCGTGAAGTCCGTCCAGCCGAGCAAGGTACTGAAGGGAAAGATTGTTTGTCAAAGTCCAAAACCGAAAACTGACTCAGAGTAAGAGGTTTGTGCTGCAGTGCTTCTGGGAACTCTGAGTATAACTGCACACTGCAATGTGCATCCCCTTAAAAGGCCAGGAGGTCAATCCCCAAAACACTACCTGCACCCACATTCAGGACCCTTGTGCAGCCTGACCTGAGCCCCCCGCTCACACATTAACACAACCACTAACAGGTCATTTTTTTGCCACACTCAGCAGCAGAAGACATAAGTAACCTTGGCAAACTGCTTCCCTTTCTGCTTTTCCTTCCACCGATTGCTCTGCATTTCTTTCAGACAGTTGACCCAATGTATCTATTGGTAAATCAACTGCACCCTGACATTCTCAGCGGATGATGATTGTGTTGCTAAAAATAGAAGGAGAAGGCGCACGCCCTTTTAAATCGAATTACAGGGTCTAATCCATAGGTGACTCCCCACAAGGGTCTCCATAATGAAATATAACTACTGCAGACAATGGATAGCACACCCGATTTGAAAAGCAAAATTAATTTATTGCAAAAAAGAAGAAAAAAATAAACAAAGAAAATACACAAAACATAATCAAAATCAAAAATGAGCTCAACGCGTTTCGACCTTAAGGGTCTTCATCAGGGGCACAAAATAAACAAAAAATCAAAAAGGCAGGATGATTGTGTTGCTGGGAGACTCCGACACACAGGGGTTGATTTTGGGTCTGGGACATTCTCCATATAAGTGAAGCCATTTGTTTCTAGCTAGGCATGGGCCCTCGGGTGCCTAAATCCAGCCCTGGGAGGAGGTGTTGTGCTCCCTCAAACTGGTAAATTCAGACAATTCAGCAATCGCTCTGCTTATTAGCAATGCCCTGCACTTCTCCTCCTGGCACCTTTGTTCCATTTCCCAGAATCGTTCGGCAATATCAAACAATTAATTCAAAGAAAAATTCAAGCGTCGGCTCAAATATGTTTTTTTACAAAACACATCAGTTAATAGTGCTGCTCCAGCAGAATTCTGCACTGAAATCCATTTCTCAAAAGAGCAAACTGATTTTTTTATATTCAATTTTGAAATCTGACATGGGGCTAGACATATTGTCAATTTCCCAGCTGCCCCAGTCATGTGACTTGTGCTCTGATAAACTTCAGTCACTCTTTACTGCTGTACTGTAAGTTGGAGTGATATCACCCCCCCAGCAGCCTAACAACAGAACGATGGGAAGGTAACCAGATACAACAGCTCCCTGACTCCTGCACTTCCATGCCACACCTAGTTGTAGATATGAGAACATCACTCAATAGTAAAACTCCAGGTCTGGCTAACCCAATTCGAAACCACTTCAGTTTAATTGAGTAGGAGAAACAATAGCCTGTCTGAAAGCAGCTCCATTGTGAAGTGGCCAGAGATGACTGCACACCAATATTACAAATAAAATTAATTTATTGGTTGAAGATTTAAACTTTAAAAAATAGTATGAATTATGTTCAATGTACAGTGTAATTTAGTAATAAAAACTATGCCATAAAAATCATGACATAAACTTTAAAGGAATTGTTCAGTATAAAAATAAAAACTAGGTAAATAGATAGACTGTGCAGAATAAAACATGTTTCTAATATAGTTAGTTAGGCAAAAATGTAATGTATAAAGGCTGGAGTGAGTGGATGTGTAACATAATAGCCAGAACACTACTTCCTGCTTTTCAGCTCTCTTGCTTTCCACTGATTGGTTACCAGGCAGTAACTAATCAGAGACTTGAGGGGGGCCACATGGGTCAAAGCTGTTGCTTTTGAATCTGAGCTGAATGCTGAGGATCAATTACAAACTCACTGAACAGAAATGTACCATGTGGCCCCCCTTATAGTCACTGACTAACTCAGAGTTAGAGAGCTGAAAAGCAGGAAGTAGTGTTCTGTCTATTATGTTATACATCCACTCACTCCAGCCTTTATACAGGCTATCCATTTACACAGTTTTTATTTTCATACGAACTATTCCTTTAAGGCAGCAATTCCTACCTACTTTTTGGGATGTTTTCCCTTCCACACTCATACCTCTTGCTCTTTATCAGAGACTTGACAGTAGCAATCACTTCTCTCTGGTTGCCCAGCTGTAGATCAGAGTTAAACTCGGTATCAGGCTCCAGAGACTCCATTTGGGGCCCATCAAAAACCCTTCGTTTTGCAGAAGTCTAGATGATACTGCTAAAGCCTAGGCATTTCCTGGATCACCATCCTTAGACACCACCACTCACACCAGGACTACAATTGCTCATGATTGAGCTTAACAATTGTCACTGTGAGCTCTAGTGGACTGTTCCTGCTGAATTGTGCTTAGTACAGGGAATACCTATGCTGCCATAGTTTTATGGGATCTCTCTGTACAGACTATGAGCAAACTTAGGGGACTGTTCCTGCTGAATTGTGCTTAGTACAGGGAATACCTATGCTGCCATAGATTTATGGGATCTCTCTGTACAGACTATGAGCAAACTTAGGGGACTGTTCCTGCTGAATTGTGCTTAGTACAGGGGATACCTATGTGCCATAGTTTTATGGGATCTCTCTGTACAGACTGAGCAAACTTAGGGACTGTTCCTGCTGAATTGTGCTTAGTACAGGGAATACCTATGCTGCCATAATTTTATGGGATCTCTCTGTACAGACTATGAGCAAACGTAGGGGCTGTTCCTGCTGAATTGTGCTTAGTACAGGGGATACCTATGCTGCCATCGTTTTATGGGATCTCTCTGTACAGACTATGAGCAAACTTAGGGGACTGTTCCTGCTGAATTGTGCTTAGTACAGGGAATACCTATGCTGCCATAGATTTATGGGATCTCTCTGTACAGACTATGAGCAAACTTAGGGGACTGTTCCTGCTGAATTGTGCTTAGTACAGGGGATACCTATGTGCCATAGTTTTATGGGATCTCTCTGTACAGACTGAGCAAACTTAGGGACTGTTCCTGCTGAATTGTGCTTAGTACAGGGAATACCTATGCTGCCATAATTTTATGGGATCTCTCTGTACAGACTATGAGCAAACGTAGGGGCTCTTCCTGCTGAATTGTGCTTAGTACAGGGGATACCTATGCTGCCATCGTTTTATGGGATCTCTCTGTACAGACTATGAGCAAACGTAGGGGCTGTTCCTGCTGAATTGTGCTTAGTACTGGAGACTGATGTGAATGATGTGCACTCAAACCTGACAGACTGAAACATCAATAAAGGAGGGGCTGAATATAATCTATTGGTTGCTATGGTCCCTGACTCTAGGTACCAGATGGCATTTAAAGTTTTGTTTTGTACATAAGCCAAAAAAAAGGGACTTATTTTACAAAACAAGTAGACAAAAAATGGCTTATATTTACAATATTGACCCCATTTATTTGTAATAAAAAAGAAAAATGATCTGACAATGTAAAGTGTGCGTGTGTAACTAACTCTGGCCAGTAGGGGTCAGTCTAAGAGCGTATATATATATATATATCAGTGTAGCGGGTGCCGGTCATTCTAAGAATCTCATTCTAAATACACAGAGACATGCAGCCCCCCCCATGCTACTAAAGATCACAGGCACCAAAGCACCTGAAATCTCACCATGTGCCTTTACCCCCAATTTAAAAAAAAAAGACTAATTGCAATCTGACATTTCACTGTCTGCCTTGAATAAATTACTTACAATATGTTTTTTTTTTATTGAACATATTTCTTTTTATCCGGTATGTACAAATAAACTTCTGATTTCTACAGGGTCGGACAGAATGGATCAGTGATCAATGGGTCAGTGATTTAATATGGGGAAGCTTTGTTGACCCCCTGGTTAAATGCTGAATTCTACATCTCTGTCTGTTACACTTTTGCCCTATTTCCGCCTATATTAACAGACGAGCTCATGAACGGCACTCGGACCCCCGAAGCAGCCTGTACAAGTAAAGGGAAAAAGTGAATTTGAGTTAAGGTTAATTCTAACCCTAAACATAACCTTGGGTTCCTAAACATTTACAAACTACAACTCCCAGAATGCCTTGACACTTAAAGGCTAGGGGCCCGGGGGATGGTGTGGGGGGCCCCTGAGGCTGCAGAGCTGGTGGGCCCTGGGTCCCCCAGTCTGACACTGGACTGAGGGAAGGTTGATGTGGATTTGAGGTTTGACTGAGAAGATGAGGAGGAGTGGGTTTTACTTATAGGGGAGGTTCACCTTCAAACAACTAGTTGTTTTCAGATAGATCACCAGAAATAACTTTTTCCAATGACTTTTTATTTTCTACATGTGACCGTTTTTCTAATATTGAAGTGTAAAGTGTCATTTTTCACCTTCTGAAGCAGCCCTGGGAGGGGGGGTCGCCGACCCTGTAAACTGTTCTAAATTGATACATTTAGTTGATCCGGTTGTTATCTGTGTCCCTGCTGAGCAGAATCTCTGGGTTTCATTACAGGCAGCTGTTAGACTTTATACAATAGTTACTAATACTCCAGAGATGCTGCTGAGAAATGGATCAACTCAATATTGTAAAATTGTAACAGAATCTGCACCTGAATTACTGAGCTGGAGTCAAACACCAGCGACACCGACATTCAACTTTACACTTCGATTTTATAAAAACAGTAAAAAATACTGTATATACTCGAGTATAAGCCGACCCGAGTATAAGCCGAGGTACCTCATTTTACCTACGAAAACTGGGAAAACATATTGACTCGAGTATAAGCCTAGACACAACTACAGCCCTGTCTACCAGCAGCGCACATTCCGCCAAAGCGACCCCCCCAGCGATCAACCGGACTTCTTTGCAAAGTTAATGGAGAATTGCCAAACGGATTACTGTGTGCATTGTCCCACAGTCCCACTACCATGTGCCGAGGGTGCTGTGTGATATTGCCATCACTGTTAATCTTTTGTATAACCAACAGATGGCGCTGTGTGATATTGGGGCTGGTGAGGCCCGGGCTGCAACTGTCAGTTTTGTGCAATGACAATGGAGCTTTGTGTGGCTGGAGCCGTTTTTGTCTGGAGTGATTCCCCGGCGCAGGTGCCAAATGCAATAAATGATGCGACGTCGCATCTACAGCCATTAGTGCAACGACGATGAGAATATTTCACGCTGATCATGTCTGGAACCCACAAACGATGGCCCCCCAGCCTTACGAACAGACACGTAAAAGGGATCATTAGTAAATGTGGACAGCGAGGAATAACAGTGTAAATTCTCTTACTATTGAGTGTGCGAGAAAACCAACCCCTTCCTTGTCCCATAAATAAGACTCTGTTCCTCTTAATTAAATTGCTTTTCACTTACATAAGCCCCCCTGGTCATTTTAATAAGCCACATCCCCCCGCTGTCTGCCATTATTTTTATATAGAATCTTATATTCCGCATCTTATATTCCACATTTTATATTCCACATCTTATATTTCACATTTTATATTCCACATCTTATATTTCACATTTTATATTCCACATCTTATATTCCCAGCCTTTTATGTAATACCATGTGACTTGGAATATCTTACTTTTTCTCTTTATTGCAGAACAGAGTGAGGCAGAAATGTGTGCGACTCCCTGGGAATCTATTGGAACTGCTTTATGGGAAACACAGACGGGTACAATTTACTCCTCCACCCAGGGCCGCCATTAGAAATCACCAGGGCCCCTCCCACACTGGTGCCCAAACCCCACCCCAGATCCCGCCCACTCCACATCACAGTTAAAAGACCACTCAGGCATCAGTGCTAAAAAAGTAACCCCCCCCACACACACAAGTTATAAAAAGCTATTGATGGTCAGGGCCCTCTTATAAGTTAAAAAAAAAACATTGGCACCAGGGCTCCCCCATAAAAGTTTTTTTTTAAAAAAAACATTGGCACCAGGGCCCCCCTTAAAGTAATAAAAATTGGGGCCCAATGGATATTTTGTTAAAAAAAACATTGGCGCCAGGGCCCCCCTTACAAGTTAAAAAAAAAATTGGGGCCCTAAAAAACATTTTTTTAAAAAACATTGGTGGCAGGGGCCTGTAGAGTATTAAAATAATACATTGGTGGCCAGGGGATTAAAAAAAACACAAATTGGTGTTCAGTAGAATTGAACTCATGGCTTCAGCACTTCAACTTCGCCTCCTTTGGTGACTTTGGGTCTTTTCGCCGCTTTAGGACTTTAGTTTTGACTGTTTCGTCTTTTCGCTTCGGGAGTTCGGCTGTTCGGGACCTCAAAAATGGCCGCAAAGCTTCCGCGCTCTCAAAAGTGCAGCACTGCCGGCCCCATTTCATGCCCGGGCCTGGAACACTTGTCCCCCCTGTGCCCCCCTGATGGCGGCCCTGTCCCCACCAATAGCTGCCAGGCCTTTCCATTGCCCGTTGTTCTCACAGACGTTATGTCTTTAATATTTTAGAATTGAATTAGGCACCAAAACAAATGTGTACTGTCTGCACCATAGCCAGGAAAGCCTATCTAGCAAACTGGCCAGGCTCCATTTATGAATTCTGTGACACTCTGAGATCACTTAGCCCAACTTATTGGGGAAAAAATGAAATGACAGTGATATAAAGTACACTGCTGCATGCCCCATAGCCATACAGTTTATCTATAGTCTGTCTAACAAGCTGGCCACGCTCCCTTTTTGTGTGATTTGGGGTGGGATGCTTTCAAATCCCTTTTGTTGGACAGACACAATAAGCAAAAACACCCCACTACTTAGTTTCGGGGAAACCCCTTAGCTTCATTAGTACTATATAGTCTATCTAACAAGCTGGCCAGGCTTCATTTTTGATATGGGTTGCTCTTATCTTCCTTCTGTTTAACAAAAACAATAATCACTGACCCCTACTTTTTTATGGAAATAGAACAAATTGCAGTACTACTAAAGTCCACTGTTAGTCCACATCTAGTCTATCTAACAAGCTGGCCAAGCTCCCTTTTTGTCATTAGTGATGGGGGTGGAATGATTTTAAATTCCTTTTGTTGCACAGAAACAATACACAAAAACACTCCCCCTACTTAGTTTATGGGAAAAACAGCTGCTTTATACTGCACTTTAGTTACATTAGTACTACAGTATATAGTCTGTCTAACAAGCTGGCCAGGCTCCATTTGTCACATCTTTGTCATGTCTGGGGAAGGGATGTTTCTTTTGCACAGAAACCAGAAGGAACATCAATTCCCCAGTTACAATGCTGTTCCCCTGTTACTAAGCTGGGCCTTGCGGTGTTATAAAGGGCCACACGTGTGAATAGCCGTATTGCACTGGTACAACAATGGATGCTGAATAGATAGAAATGTATGTGGAATACTAGGTTTGCCAGGGACCTCTTACATGTAGAAAACTGGGGTCCAGTAGTCCAATCAGTCCACTTCTAGGCAGGTGATTCCAATCACAGACTTGAGTGTATTATCTGAAATATCTGAGTACATATGGCCAGGTTTATAATGGGGAAAATGGTCACTGGAGCAGGACCCTGAGATGGGAATCAAACCCAAGGATCCAGTGTTCAGCCCATGGAGCCAAATCCTTTTACCGTCCCCACAGTGTGGCCCCCAGCTTCGCTTATCAGACGGAGGATGATTCCGGCACCTCAATTTCACCCAGAACAAGGGAACAGATAGGGACTCTCATTAATTTAACTGGATGGGAGCCCCCAGGGGCGATCCTGGCCCCTCCACCACCTGAGGCAGCAGCAGTTGCTGCCCCCCCTCCCCCGGAAATTCACTCTTAAAGTACCAGGAGTAACATTTTTGCCCCAAGTGTGTAATATGGAATCTCAGCCCATTGGCTGGCACCAGCAGTCAGTCTGTGTCCTACCGTCTGTCACTGATTATTCCATCCAACTGTGCGTCTGTATCCTGGGCTCACGCTATTGGCTGAACATATGGAGAAATTATAAATGCAAATAATCAACGGAAACATCCCGTCTATATCATCCCAGCTGCTACTGTGTTACATAATATATCATTCTGTCTGTCTGTCTGTCTATTTATCTACAAATCATCTATCTATTATCTATCATCTATTTATTTATTTATCTACCATCTATCTATCTATCTATCTATCTATCTATCTATCTATCTATCTATCTATCATCTATCTATCTATCATCTATCTATCATCTATCTACAAATCATCTATCTACCATCTATCATTCATCTATTATCTATCTATCTATCTATCTATCTATCTATCTATCTATCTATCATCTATCTATTATCTCTCTATCTATCTATCTATCTATCTATCTATCTATCTATCTATCTATCTATCTATCTATCTATCTATCTATAAATCATCTATCTATCTACCTATCATCTATCTTTCTATCTCTCTATCTGTATAAGTATCTGTATATCTATCGATCTATCTATCTATTTATCTATCATCTATTATCTATCTATCCATCATCTATCTATCTATCTATCTATCCATCTATCTATCTATCATCTGTATTTATTTATCCATAATCTATTTATCCATAATCTATCTTTCTATCTTACCTATCTATTAACTAAGTATCTGTATATCTATCGTTCTACTATCTATCTATCTATCTATCTATCTATCTCTATAAATCATCTATCTATCTGTCAATCATTTATGTATTATCAACCTATGTAATATCTATAGATCTATCATCTATCTATAAATCATCTATCTACCTGTATATATATCTGTATGTCAATCTATCTATCATCTATTATCTATCTATCTATCTATCTATCTATCTATTATCTATCTATCTATTATCTCTCTCTCTCTCTCTCTCTCTCTCTCTCTCTCTCTCTCTCTCTCTCTCTCTATCTATCATTTGTATTTATTTATCCATAATCTATTTATCCATAATCTATCTATCTATCTATCTATCTATCTATCTATCTATCTATCTATCATCTATGTATTATCTACCTATGTAATATCTATATATCTATCATCTATCTATAAATCATCTATCTATCTGTATATATATATCTGTATGTCTATCTATCTCTCTATTTATCTGTCTGTCTGTCTGTCTGTCTGTCTCTCTCTCTCTCTCTCTCTCTCTCTATCTATCTATCTATCTATCATCTATGTATTATCTACCTATTTAATATCTATCTATCATCTATCTATCTATTGTCTATCTATAAATCATCTATTAATCTATGTCTGTCTATCTATCCATTTAATATATCTATCTATAGTATATTTTTCTAATCCATCTGTCTATCTGTTTAGCCGTACTGTAACCTATTAAAGTCAGGAAGATTCATTGTGCCTAATGTTATTGGGTTACAGTGACACATCACATGGAGAGGGAGTCTCTATCCTATGGCTTTTTGTCTATAATTATAATGTGATTAGATGAGATTAAAATAATTTATCTCAATTGTCAGGAGGAATTAAATAGAGGAGATCACAATAACATAACAATAGTATAATGATCAGGCAATGAATATTTAATTGAATTCTACTCCTGATTCTGTTTAAAGAAGAGTCACCTTAAACTCCAGCTTTAATTTTTAATGTCGGTTAGTGAACATTGATTTTTTTCCCCATGTTAAAGAATTGTACTGTTTTAATTGACTGTAAAACACCCCCTGCCCCTCCCCCTGTAAGCTGCCATTAGAGTGATCTGGTCCCACCCACTGCTTAAGTCACAGACTTCCTGTCCCTCCCCTGTAAACTGACATCAGTGTTCTCTAGCTCCTTCAACTGCTTGAGTAATAGACTTCCTGACACTCCCTCTGAAAGCTTCCATCAGAGTGCTCTAACCCCACCCACTGCTTGAGTAATAGACTTCCTGCCACTCCCACTGAAAGCTTCCATCAGAGTGTTCTAACCCCACCCACTGCTTGAGTAATAGACTTCCTGACACTCCCTCTGAAAGCTTCCATCAGAGTGCTCTAACCCCACCCACTGCTTGAGTAATAGACTTCCTGCCACTCCCACTGAAAGCTTCCATCCGAGTGTTCTAACCCCACCCACTGCTTGAGTAATAGACTTCCTGCCACTCCCACTGAAAGCTATCATCTGAGTGTTCTAACCCCACACACTACTTGAGTTACAAACTCCCTGCCTCTCTGCAAGCTTCCATCAGAGTAGGGTTGCCACCTGTCTGGAGTTCACCCAGACAGCCCAGTTTGTGGAAAGGTTGCCAGAGTGAAACGTTCCTATCCGGATTTCCAAATTAGGCAACTATGGACAAGATCCAGACCATAACCCCAGAGGCCCAGTAAATAGTGCCTGTCTCTGGCAATTTACAGTAGCAGTACAGTATTTGGCATTTGCAGCATCTATAGGTGGCAGTCGGGGGCTTGTCCATGGTGAAACAGAAGACTTTTCCTGCTCCGCACATGGCTGGTTATACCGCAGACATCCTGTAGATGGTGCACTTTCTCCGGGTTGAATCAGAATGTGTGTGTTCAGCCGCAGAATGTTCATGTAGGAAACAGGCAGATCCTGTTGGCTTCCAAACATCTCAGTGTGAGACCCATTTGTTTGTGATGTGATGAGCACTAATGCTAAATCCATGCTGCGACTGTGAATGTAAAGCTACAATTTACGGTCAGTGATACACTTTTCTATATGAGCCACACACAGAGTGGAGCTCAGACTGCGCAGTTGGCTTGGATTTAGGGCTGCTACAGAAACAGACACAGATAGGGAAGCTGGACTGGTAAAGTGGCAGTTGCATCAATAAATTCTACTCAAATTGGATGGCAGCTGTGAGTGGGCATTTAGGCCACATATTGTGTCATTGTACTAATCCAAATACTTCCCCTTTATTCGTACTACAGGCTGGCTCAGACCTTCTGTATTACCTATCTGCACCCTCCCCCAGATTCCCCAGGAGTTAACCCTCAGACTCCCATCACTATATTCCTCCATGTGTGCAGGTGCGGTATTTAGTGACATCATTCAGTCTTGTCCCAATAGGTTTAACTGGTGCAGGACCGTTTCAATGCAATTATTTAAAGGGATACTGTCATGGGAAAAAAAAAGTTTTCAAAATGAATCAGTTAATAGGGCTGCTCCAGCAGAATTCTGCAATGAAATCCATTTCTCAAAAGAGCAAACAGATTTTTTTATATTCAATTTTGAAATCTGACTGGGGCTAGACATATTGTCAATTTCCCAGCTGCCCCAAGTCATGTGACTTGTGCGCTGATAAACTTCAGTCACTCTTTACTGCTGTACTGCAAGTTGGAGTGATATCACCCCCTCCCTTTCCCCCCCAGCAGCCTAACAAAAGAACAATGGGAAGGTAACCAGATAGCAGCTCCCTAACACAAGATAACAGCTGCCTGTTAGATCTAAGAACAACACTCAATAGTAAAAATCCATGTCCCACTGAGACACATTCAGTTACATTGAGAAGGAAAAATAGCAGCCTGCCAGAAAGCATTTCTCTCCTAAAGTGCAGGCACAAGTCACATGACTTGGGGCAGCTGGGAAATTGACAATATGTCTAGCCCCATGTCAGATTTCAAAATTGAATATAAAAAAAATCTGTTTGCTCTTTTGAGAAATGGATTTCAGTGCAGAATTCTGCTGGAGCAGCACTATTAAATGATTCATTTTGGAAAAAAAGTTTTTTCCCATACAGTATCCCTTTAAATAAACCCAATAGGCTGGGTTTGCTTCCAAGAAGGATTAATTCAATCAAGTACAAGTTACTATATTATTATTGGATAAAATGGACTCTATGGGAGACAGCCTTCCTGTAATTCAGAACTTTCCGGATAACAGGTTCCTGGATGATGGATCCCCCTACCTGTATCTATTTTAGAACGACTGTACTTGTGGCTGTGTTTGTAAATGAGACATCTGTTATTGCCCCTCTCCTGCTCTCTCTCTGCAAGGGGCACAGGCTCCCGGGCGCAGAGAGTTAAAAAATTCGATAATTGTCTCTAAGTTACCTGAGACGCCGCGCCGCATCTTAACGCGGCTGATACATGAGATAAACTGCACCTTGCGAGTAGAATTAAATCCCATACTGTGAAGATGCTCCCGTGACAGTGAAATGGCTGCGGAGAGAATTCATTCGGCACATCTGCTTGTTGTGTGTAAGAGCTCGTCTTTAGCGCAAACTGTAAAAAGGCTTTGTGCGTGGGCGTTCTGTACATTTGCTGCAATATATGTCTCATTTGTTGGGTAATTTGTTGGCATGAAACCCATCTTACACCATTAGCCTTCCTGCGTGAGTTTAATCTGTTTAATACAATAACCTGCTCCTCGCAGCCGCCGAACATATAGACAGAAATCGCCGCTCTGAACGGTCGCATTAAATTCATATCAAAGGGAACAGTCACCTGGCTCCGTTCAAGGGGCACTAGACCCTATTATTTCCTTTGACTTCACTTTTTCTTTCCGTACAAGTTCAGTACAACACATCCGCATAAATGATTGCGATTTATTTATCTGCATATTAATGTCGGCTGTATTCTTCTGCCTGACTCATCATCACAGGGCCCTTGATAACAAAATTATTTGGACCGCTGGTTGGAACGGCTGTCATATAAATTGATATTAAACCATTACTGTTCTCAATGTATTCTTTAAGAAAGATGTGTAAAAAGCATCAAGGGCTACCCGACATGACTTAAATGAGATTTTAGGAAGTTAGTAGGAAGAGCAAGAGCATTCAAAATGCGAAGATCGGCGGGGACAGGCACATTGTTCAAGACACAGTAAGAATATCATTAAAGCAAAAAAATTAAAAACAGGGTATTGATTGCTTAAAGGAGAAGGAAAGGTTAAAACTAAGTACCGGTAAGCCTTATAAGAAAGGTCCATCTAAATACACCTGTAAACCTCCAAAGTAGTGCTGCTCTGAGTCCTCTGTCAAAAGAAACACAGTATTTCTTTCCTTCTATTGTGTACTCATGGGCTTCTGTATCAGACTTCCTGTTTTCAGCTTAAACCTCATTGCCCTGGGCATGAGCATGCTCAGTTTGCTCCTCTCCCCCCCCCCCCTTCTCTACTGTAATCTGAGCCCAGAGCAGGGAGAGACTCAGGCAGGAAGTGATGTCACACCATGTTTATACTGCAGCTCCTATCCTAAACAAACAGAGAGTTTCTAGAGCTTTTTATGATAAAACATTCTACAGAATAAATATAGCATTCTAGCTTGCACTATTGCAGCTAATCTATTGGCAATAAAATGCCTCCGTAGCTTTCCTTCTCCTTTAACTTGTAAAGATCAATCCCAAAATGATTTTTAGACTTTGTATCTGTAAAAAATTGGTAATAATTTAGTTACAAGGTACTATGTAAAGAGAAATGTAAACTCATCCCATAACCCAAGTTTTAAATACTATAGATCTTAGTGTTGCCACTTTTTGGATAAAAAGTACTTGCGTAGGGAAAGCAGCGGCATACAGGAGGTGGGGATTATGGCGGACTGGGGAAGTGGGTAGTGATTTAAAGGGATACTGGCATGGGAAAAAAATTTTTTTTTCAAAATGAATCAGTTAATAGTGCTTCTCCAGCAGAATTCTGCACTGAAATCCATTTCTCAAAAGAGCAAACAGATTTTTTATATTCAATTTTGAAATCTGACATGGGGTTAGACATATTGACAATTTCCCAGCTGCCCCAAGTCATGTGACTTGTGCTCTGATAAACTTCAGTCACGCTTTACTGCTGTACTGCAAGTTAGAGTGATATCACCCCCCTCCCTTTCCCCCCCCCCAGCAGCCAAACAAATAACAATGGGAAGGTAACCAGATAGCAGCTCCTTAACACAAGATAACAGCTGCCTGGTAGATCTAAGAACAACACTCAATAGTAAAATCCATGTCTCCCTGATACACATTCAGTTATATTGAGAAGGAAAAACAGCAGCCTGCCAGAAAGCATTTCTCTCCTAAAGTGCAGGCAGATGTCACATGACCAGGGGCAGATGGGAAATTAACAAAATGTCTAGCCCTGTGTCAGACTTCAAAATTGAATATAAAAAAATCTGTTTGCTCTTTTGAGAAATGGATTTCAGTGCAGAATTCTGCTGGAGCAGCACTATTAACTGATGCGTTTTGGAAAAAAACATGTTTTCCAATGACAGGATCCCTTTAAGGAAAGACGCTGTAAAGAGAGCAGTGATTTGTGTTAGATACAGAAAAGGCAGGCCAAAAGTGCTACAATAAGGGACCCCAAATATAACAGCAATAAAACCAGGCCTGGTGTTGGACATTGTTTTACTGGTTAGTCTGGTAAAATACCTGTGAGGGTAGAAAACCTAAGGGAACCCACCTGGCATCCCTGGCCAATTAAAAACTCTTAGCATCCTGACGGTATGGCCCAAGAAGGAAAGAGGAACGCCTCCCGGCCCCCCACACAGCTCTCCAGACCCAGCACAGATCTGGAGGTATGTCCTTTTAGTAAAGGAAGGATAAACTTCTCCCCTACAATTGGTTATAGACAAAGGACCCCCTATCTCCTCATAGTGTGTCCCTGCAATACAGAATTAAAGACACAGAGACATATACGGTGGCAAAATCTGTGGAGATCGTGGCTTTATTTAACAATTTAGGCAAAAAAAGAACTATGTACACCCTGACCCCAGCTGCGGCTTCTACTATCAAATGTGGGCTCACTACTCATACCATAAAACCAGGGAGCAGGGATCATGGGGCAAAGCGCTCCCCCATAACCAAACTGTAGTCCACCCCCCTGCTCCCAACATTGTGCATAAATGGTGCTAACTGGGCCTCTTGCATGACTCAGACAAGACCATGCAGTCAAAGTCTGATACACACGAGTGACTCAACAAGGTTAGGCCTTCACTGTAACCATCTGTTTGCTAATGCCATATCACATCGAGAACCCAAGAGCTGCAACCAGGCCCGGACTGGCAATCTGTGGGTTCTGGCAAATGCCAGAGTGGCTGCTATAAAGTACCATTGAAAGTCAGTATTTAGTGGGCTGGTTGGGGCTGTTTGAGCCTCTGTGTGGGCTGATTGGGCCTCTGTGTACCTGATATGGCAGGGCTTATTTTAATTCTCAGTCCGGACCTGGCTGCAACTGTACCAGGTAAGTACTGACCAACACAGATAATGATACCCCAGAGGGAGGCAAAAACTCTAGTGCTTTGAAGCCAATTAGCACTATGAGGAAAATTCCTTTCTAACCCCTTCATAGCGATTGGTCCCAAAGTACCATGGAGCACCTTCATTTGGATCCTTCTTCACCTAGGGAGGAAAGGTGGGAAACAAAAAACAACAGTAAGTCTGCCTGCAAAACTACCAACCTTCCTTTAAGAACCCAGCTCCAGCAAAAAAAAAGCTCTGCCCCAAGGCCCGCCCCTGGGCAGCCACTCTATTGTTCTAGCCTGGGGCTGGGGGCAGCCAGGTACTATGACACACCTGGGGAAAGGAGGGGGCCTGCCTAACCTCATCTCTGCCCTAAACCGGCTTCATTCCCACTAAGAGAGAAACATGCAAATTTTGGCTTGTTCACACAGCATGTAGACAACATGTTTTAAACAGGCATTTGTAATTTATGTTTGAAAAGCGCGTGATGAATTTCGGTCCAAGTGTCTTTAAATAGATTCCGAGACATCAAAGTGCCCCCTCACCAGTAGCCCCCAACTTGTTTTATTATGAAGCAATTTTTTTTATGTAGACAAAACTGGGCCTTTGATGTAAAAGCATGTTTGTGACTTTGTTTAAAGTTGTGGGGTGTATAAATTGCATCAGTCTCTCTAAATGGCCTTTTATGTTTATTTTGGTGGAATAAAATACAGAAACAGCTGAATGTCCAACATCCATCAGAATCGAATGTAAGATGTTTTTTATTACGTTTACCAAATAAGTTGAGCATTCTCAAATGTTACATTATTTGCTTTAATAAAGAATACAAAGGAACATGCCCTCTAGCCCAGTTCTGTGGCAGGGTCTGTGGTGCCCAATCTGGTGCCATGCAAAGTACTGAATATGCTCTTCTTTTTAGACGAGGACAATCAAATTCATGATCTGTCCTGTTGACTAGCATTTTAGAGAAAGCTCCAGCTACTGTGGTTCAAAAAACTGTCTTCATCTTGCCCTACTGTTTCCACCTCGTCCTACTATCTCTGTCTTGTCCCACTGTCCCCATCTTGTCCCACTTTCTCAATCTCGGCCTACTGTCTTTATCTTATCCTACTGTCTCCTTCTTGCTCCCATCTTGCTCAGTTTCCACCTTGTGTCATAGTCTTGCTCTACATTCACCATCTTGTCCTATTGTCTCCATCAATCTCCATCATGTCCTACTATGCCTATCTTGCCCTACTCCTGATCTTGACCTTATGTACCCATTTTTCCATTCAGTTGTCGTTTAGCCCAACTGTTGCTTAACTCAACCTACATTTCCCACTCCAGCATTCAACTATGAACCCAAAGGCAGCTCCCCTATTTGCCTTCCTCCAAAGACAGCCCTGATACATTCTGGCAAATCATTAATTCAACTCAAAGCTGCTACAACCCAGAGAAAGTAGCTGGAGTAGCCCAGTGCAACGGCTGATAAACAATTGTGCTGTCCCATCCAAAACATTTTGATGCTATATTTCATCATATTTACTAAAACCCATTGTTTTGTGCATTACTAATAAATACTAGTTTGCTACTAAAGTTCTGGCATTGTCCACAGAGATAGTAATTTGCTTGAGCTTCTCTTCCTAGTTCCTACCAATAACTTATCATTTCTCTTGTTCCACCCCCACTGGGGACATAAATGCTGGTGACAATTTAGGACCACTCACACAATCTGCTAAAATATGCCCAGGCCAGGGCCAATCCTCCAGGCAACCAAACCATTTTTGGGTTCCGTCATTTGGAACAGTCCTGTCCACATCCAGACCACTGGGAGGTATGTTGTGCCCATAAGAACATCTGGTTTGATTCCAGCCAGGGCAGGATCTGTAATGAGTGTATATGTTTCACTGTGTTTGCATGAGTGTCCGGCTACTCTGGTTTCCTCTGTGTGTAAATGTGATAGGGACCCTAGATTGTAAGCTTCACTGGATCGGTTCCGCACTAAAGTGCTATAAAACATTGTTGGTCATTGGGACCAGAACTAAATTAAATGTGCAGAAATTAAATGTGCAAAACACTAAAAAGGAAAATAATTACTTGCTGATAAAGATGCCGATAGAGGTTGTGTTGCCTCTTAACAAATCATTTTCTAAAAATATAGAAGCATTTATAGATGATTAAAATGAGAGCTCTGCCGTTTCTAGGCAGAATATTTGACAAGAAAAAAAAATGATTCTCAGTGGTAAAACAAAATATGTATTTTTTTTCTAACTTTCTAGGGATATGAAAAAGAAATTGACTAGCAACAGGGGGAAAATTTTGAAGTCAAAATTGTATCATAAAAATACATTTCATAAATTTACCCTGTTGTGTTGCATTTTTTTAATTCCAACCAATGTATGAATGGAATATTTTCTGTCACTTCACTCACTCAAAAATGTACAATTTCAGTCTAGGGGAGACTCGCACAAGTCTTGACATTTGTTTTCACAGTCCTTTTCATGCTCAAGGAAATTCAAGTGACAAAAGGATAAATACAGGAAAATGCAAAAAAAAAAGATTTGAGGAGACTTCCTGATTTTGATAGGTCTCCTCCTCTGTTTTGATCAGCATACTCTTATAAGTTTCAAAAATGAAAGCAAAAAATTGTATATTGGTTGGTTGCTGTGGTGCCAGTGTTAGTAAATTAGCTATCCTATAGCTCTCTGCTTACCAAACGTCTCTTTAATGCTGTCACAGAGACAGAGACTGTAAAAGCCATAACTCAGTCTGCAAACATCAGACTTTGTCAATTAAAGTTCGAAGGCAAAATATTGTCGTTCTGACTTACAGCTCATCTGTTTCCTTATAACAAGATATAACTTATATTACCAGAGACGCAAAACAGTAACAGCTCAGCTACATTTTGATGTATTTATGTAAGGCATGAGACAAGCATTATCAAACAAGAAAAAAAACAAAAAAAAAAAAGGCTTTAAACAGAGTTTACACATGCAATCTTTGCAATTTACTTGTCATTCTATATAGACATATCGTGGAGGCTGAAGCTTTCACATGAAATGTAGAAAAATATATATATTAGTGCGAGTAACGTGATTTAATAGTTGTCAAAACGGTGTCTATCTCTCAGGGTTTAGCTAGTGGCATTCGGATATACTGCATCATTGCACAGAGATGATCCAATAACTGGGCAAAAGGGCCACGTGCCAGGTACCCCAAGGAAAGAGGACTCACAGTTCTGCTATACATATTGGGTTTTTATTGTGTGTGCTTTTGTGTGTAAATTGTGCATATACAGGTACATTTGTCTCAAGTCAAAGTGTGTCAAAACAGGACACTGACACACAGGGTGCAGAGGACCTGCCAATCACGCACAAAATGTCCCACGTTGATGATATACTGTACTGCTGCTTGCAAGATCGGACCACCAACAGTACCATGGTGCATCTTCAACCTACTGACAGATATTGTATGGTCCGTCATTGCAAGACTTCACAAGCAAAAAAGTTGGATATAACAGTCGACCAATCACAATTTACAATCCCAGATATTAGACTGGTTCTGCCTTGATCCAACACAAAGCAATTGCTTTCCAGTGCATCTTCCTGGTGTAATCAGTGCTTATGAATGAAATGACAGTTCGGTTTATAGCTGATGCTACATGGGGCATTTTCAGGAGTTGAAGAGCACTGTTATTGTCACTGTTGGGCTGTCCATTCAGCATTTGTCATCCTTGCAACAGGATCTTGACTAACTGGCAATCTGGGCAGCTAAGTGGCAAATGAGATTCAATGTTGATAAATGTAAAGTCCTGCACCTGGGATGTAACAATATTCACTTATACCCTTAATGGGACTGCACTAGGCAAATCCATAATGGAGACGGAGCTTGGAGACTTGTAGATGATAAACTTGGCTGTAGCAAGCAATGCCAGTCAGCAGCATCAAGGGCAAATAAGGTCCTGAGTTGTATTATAAGGGGCTTAGATTCATGGCAGGAAGCGGTAATTCTTCCACTTTATAGAGCACTGGTAAGGCCCCATCTAGAATATGCCGTACAGTTTTGATCTCCATCACTCAAACAGGACATTATTGTATTAGAGAGGGTACAGAGAAGGGCAGCTAAGCTGGTAAAAGGTATGGAAAATCTTAGCTATGAAGAAAGACTGCCCAAAATGGGGATGTTCATGCTGGAGAAGAGGCGTTTAAGGGGGATATGATAACTGTGTATACATTTATAAAGGGATCATATAATCATCTCTCTGCTTTATTTACCAGTAGGACTTTCCAGCTGACACAAGGTCACCCATTCGTTTAGAAGAATAGCGGTTCCGCCTAAATATCCGGGAGGGTTTTTTTTTACAGTAAGAGCTGGGAAGATGTGGAAGTCTCTCCCTGAGTCAGGCTGATACATTAGATAGATTTAAGAAAGTGTTGGATGGCTTTTTAGCAAGTGAGGGAATACAGGGTTATGGAAGATAGCTCATAGTACCAGTTGAACCAGGGACTAGTCCGATTGCCATTTTGGAGTCAGAAAGGAATTTTTCCCCCTCTGAGGCTAATTGGGGAGGCTTCAGATGGGGTATGTTTGCCTTCCTCTGGATCAACTGGCAGTTAGGCAGGTTAAAAAAAGTTGAAAGGTTGAACTTGATGGACGTGTCTTTATTCAACCCAACTTACTGTATTACTTAATGTAACAATGTCTGTGTGCACAGGCCAGCATGACTAATGGTACATTTTGGTGCAAATGCTGAGCACTTAAAGGGATGCAATGCCAGTGTTCATTGTAAATTGATTGTCCTTTGGTTGACACAGAGTACTTTTTGAACTCTATTCATCCAGGACTTCTGCTCCTTTTTTCCTGAGCTTGTACTATTCCTACCTTAAGGCCCCCAATAACCAGTGGGAGGAGTAGAAGCCATAGCCCTACAGACTCCACGAGGATCCTGATAGTATCACCTTGCCTGATAGTATCAAGTTGAGTCAAAGTAACAAAGTCGAGAGTCAGTGACAACAGTAGATTGCACAAAATGTGTGGGCTGAAAATCTTATTACGAAAGTTAGTTGATCAGCCCCCAATGTGTATGCTGTAAAGTTGAAATTAATTAGGCAGATTTGTTACAGCAATTGTCATTAAGCGTTATAACAACATTCCTACGTATCCCCTATAAATCCAGCCGTTAAACACGCTAATCATCCACAGATGAAAGATGCTAAAGAAAGGCGGCAATTAACACATTACGGCATTAACGACTAAGGTTCAGAAGCGAGTTGCAGGCTTTTAAGGTGATATTCCTATATATAATATGATTAAACACAAGATTCACCGAGTGCAATTGCTGCCATAAAACAAGGGCACGTTCCACTTTAATTTAACCTTTAATTGGATGGAGATAGTGGTGATGTTATTTTTCATAGCTTTGGTATTATCTGCCGCATTCTGGCCTGTTACTAAAGTGATAATCTGGCCAGCAGGGTCTCTGATCCGTGAAGTCAGTGTGTAGCAGCAGCTTTTCATCATAGATGAAATGACATCAAAAAGTAACACCAAGCCCAAGTAATATACACACAGAACACAACTCTGTTTTTGAGAGATTTGTCCCTCACGGTGTTCTACTTGTTTTCCCCATGTAGGGAAGTTGCAGGGCATCCCTACATAAGAAAGTGTCCTCAATGGTAAGCACCCCTTAGAGTGTTGAGAGCTAAAGCCATACCAGTGTCCTTAAAGGTCCTACAGAGGAGTCTTTGACATTAGTGTATCCATTTATCTTCCTACTGTCCAATTGGTGGGATTAAGTGTAATTTGGTACTGGCACAGTAGTGTAAAAGGCTGTGACAGATACATATTTTGGGCCACATGAGCCATTTTTCAGCTTTGAAGGAGACCCCTTTGAAGCACTACTTGGAGAGATGGAAAGCTACTTAAAGGTAGTGATCGAAGTAGCCTAAGGCCCAATGAGTAATGATAGTCTGGCTTGTGAGTGACGGCTATTGAGACTGCACTATGTAATGCATTGGATAGGCTGTAAAAGAATGTCCTCTGTCTATGCTCATAACCCTTTCTGCTGGTCTATACATACGCGGAGTTGTTAAGAAACATTGGCACCCCTTACCTTACGTGTTGTGGCTCACATTCATCCCACAACAAAAACGAGTGTATGAGTTTGGGTCAAGCAGGTGCGCTACCAGTAACAATGCTACATAACATGACAAAAAAAGTGCCTGATAATGTACAAGACTCTCTGATAAGCAGTCAGCCTGGTAATATTGGTGAAAGAGCATAAAGGACATGCATTCCTGTGTCTTCCGGCAACCAGTCCCCCATCTTATCTAACCCTATTCCCACCCTGCCCAACTAACACTCATTTTCTAATCTGTAGAGGTGACTAAGTGTGGTACATTCAAGGCTATTAATCCTGGTGGACACCCCCGCCACGGGTGTATCAAATTCAAAGCTCATGTTTCGGGCTAAGCAGCCCTATATCAAGTGTTATGGTTAACACTTGATATAGGGCTGCTTAGCCCGAAACATGTCGTGAATAAAACACTTTGCAGCAAGCTCTGCTAATTGGCTGATTTCCTGAGTGAACTGTTTGAGCTTTGAACACTCATTTTCTGTTTCCACTAATGACCCAAATAAGGGATCAGAATAAGGGCTCTTACACACGGCCGTTCCGACCTGCGCTCCCCTGCGTTCCGTTTTTTGGCGTTCAGCCGCAGGGGAGCGCAGGAATAGACGCAAGTAATTATTTGAAATGGGGCTGTACTCACTCAGGCGCGTGTAGGCGCCGAACGCAGGAAAAATGCAGCATGTTGCGTCTGAACCTGCGTTCGGCGCCTACACGCGCCTGAGTGAGTACAGCCCCATTTCAAATAATTACTTGCGTCTATTCCTGCGCTCCCCTGCGGCTGAACGCCAAAAAACGGAACGCAGGGGAGCGCAGGTCAGAACGGCCGTGTGTAAGAGCCCTAAAAGTGATAAATCAGGCCCAGATCGACCATTTGGTGCTTAGTCCGGATGATTCAGGTTCAGAACTCGAGTTGTTGCTCGTTATTCACTTTGGCAGCCCAACCCAACATTTGTTGCTTTGTGAGGGGGCCTAATAATTCCCTGTTTAACTGCCTCACAGAGTGTACCACATAATTCCCTGTATAACTACCTCACAGAAATACTCCTGTACCACATAATTCCCTGTATAACTACCTCACAGAAATACCCCTGTACCACATAATTCCCTGTATAACAACCTAACAGAAATACTCATGTACCACATAATTCCCTGTATAACAACCTAACATAAATACTCATGTACCACATAATTCCCTGTATAACAACCTAACAGAAATACCCCTGTACCACATAATTCCCTGTATAACAACCTAACAGAAATACTCCTGTACCACATAATTCCCTGTATAACTACCTCACAGAAATACTCCTGTACCACATAATTCCCTGTATAACTACCTCACAGAAATACCCCTGTACCACATAATTCCCTGTATAACAACCTAACAGAAATACTCATGTACCACATAATTCCCTGTATAACAACCTAACAGAAATACCCCTGTACCACATAATTCCCTGTATAACAACCTAACAGAAATACTCATATACCACATAATTCCCTGTATAACAACCTAACAGAAATACTCATGTACCACATAATTCCCTGTATAACAACCTAACAGAAATACTCATGTACCACATAATTCCCTGTATAACAACCTAACATAAATACTCATGTACCACATAATTCCCTGTATAACTACCTCACAGAAATACCCCTGTACCACATAATTCCCTGTATAACAACCTAACAGAAATACCCCTGTACCACATAATTCCCTGTATAACTACCTCACAGAAATACCCCTGTACCACATAATTCCCTGTATAACAACCTAACAGAAATACTCCTGTACCACATAATTCCCTGTATAACTACCTCACAGAAATACCCCTGTACCACATAATTCCCTGTATAACAACCTAACAGAAATACTCATGTACCAGATAATTCCCTATATAACTACCTCACAGAAATACCCCTGTACCACATAATTCCCTGTATAACAACCTCACAGAAATACCCCTGTACCACATAATTCCCTGTATAACAACCTAACAGAAATACTCATGTACCACATAATTCCCTGTATAACTACCTCACAGAAATACCCCTGTACCACATAATTCCCTGTATAACTACCTCACAGAAATACCCCTGTACCACATAATTCCCTGTATAACAACCTCACAGAAATACCCCTGTACCACATAATTCCCTGTATAACAACCTCACAGAAATACCCCTGTACCACATAATTCCCTGTATAACAACCTCACAGAAATACCCCTGTACCACATAATTCCCTGTATAACTACCTCACAGAAATACCCCTGTACCACATAATTCCCTGTATAACAACCTAACAGAAATACCCCTGTACCACATAATTCCCTGTATAACTACCTCACAGAAATACCCCTGTACCACATAATTCCCTGTATAACAACCTAACAGAAATACTCATGTACCAGATAATTCCCTATATAACTACCTCACAGAAATACCCCTGTACCACATAATTCCCTGTATAACAACCTCACAGAAATACCCCTGTACCACATAATTCCCTGTATAACAACCTAACAGAAATACTCATGTACCACATAATTCCCTGTATAACTACCTCACAGAAATACCCCTGTACCACATAATTCCCTGTATAACTACCTCACAGAAATACCCCTGTACCACATAATTCCCTGTATAACAACCTCACAGAAATACCCCTGTACCACATAATTCCCTGTATAACAACCTCACAGAAATACCCCTGTACCACATAATTCCCTGTATAACAACCTCACAGAAATACCCCTGTACCACATAATTCCCTGTATAACTACCTCACAGAAATACCCCTGTACCACATAATTCCCTGTATAACAACCTAACAGAAATACCCCTGTACCACATAATTCACTGTATAACTACCTCACAGAAATACTCCTGTACCACATAATTCCCTGTATAACTACCTCACAGTCACAAAAATACTCCTGTACCACATAATTCCCTGTATAACCTCAGAAATACTCCTGTACCACATAATTCCCTGTATAACCTCAGAAATACTCCTGTACCACATAATTCCCTGTATAACTACCTCACAGTCACAAAAATACTCCTGTACCACATAATTCACTGTATAACAACCTCAGAAATACTCCTGTACCACATAATTCCATATAACTACCTCACAGTTACAGAAATACCCCTGTACCACATAATTCCCTGTATAACTGCCTCACAGTCACAGAAATACCCCTGTACCACATAATTCCCTGAATAACTGCCTGACAGACATCCCCCAGCCTCACAGAACAAGCCCTGGGGCTAATGATTCTCCACACAGAAGCCATTTCGCTATGAGGTCGCCAGGGGGCGCGCGGAGCCGCTTCAAGTCAACCCTGCCTGACCCGAGCCCCGCCTGACCCCTTCCACCTGCCGCGGCTCCAGGCGCCAGACTTCTGGGCGGTCCCGCTAACCCTCCGAACACTGTCATTGGCCGCGCGAGAACCTCCACCAATATAAGAAGCTGGTTGGCCGCTAGAGCCGTCAGTCAGGGATGGGCGTTTTTCAGTGGGGTCATTCAAGTTAACAGGCTGAAAATAAATAAATAAATCGACCTGTGAATTAGAAATGCGCAGGGAGACGCACAAACCTGATGGTTGCTGGTGGGACAGAATATTGAGTGACATGTGTCCTACCCAATGAACAGCGGCCTCTCCTCACAATTTACAAAACGGTATTAAAACTAAGGCGCTTATGTCAGAGGTGACCCGAATGACTCCAGCCAATTCCTCACGTCTATCCCGCCTCATCAATCACCAATCCGCGTTTAAGATAGCGGACCGAGCGCTGACATCAGCCAATCGCTAAAGAGAGGCGGGTATCATCCTGTAAAGCGCTCCATTTGTTTTTGGGCGTGACCCTCGCGGCGCGTGTTGGACTCTCCTACTGAGTGACAGTCCTCCCACCCACTGGCAGCCTGAGGTAACGGCGCAAGGTCCAATGGGAAGATGTGGGCGTGGTCACCGACTGGAAGCTCGCGGCTGCACTTGACAGGGTAATGGAGGATTCCGTGTGTCGAGAGAAGGAGGAGGAGGACTCTGGCCGCCCGCGCCTCAGGTAATACTGAACGTAGTGACGGGCTGAGTGTGTGCGGCTTAAGCACAGTGCGGTGGGTACTTCTAGTCAGCCCCGCCCCTCCGCCATGTTCTCCTCCCCTTACCCGGCCCCGCCCCCTGTGTCCTCACATGACTTGTCTCTTGAGCCTGAGCCGCTCTCCTCACTGCTCTGTGGCCTGTTATATAATCTATAGGGAAGCTCCTCCCTCTGCTTCACTCCTCCCCTTATATTAACTTTTTGTTGTGTCTCTGGGGTCACTGACCCCATCTAAAAAACAAATGCTCTGTGAGGCTACAAATGTATAGTTATTGCTACTTTTTATTCCTCATCTTTCTATTCAGGCCTCTCCTATTCATATTCCAGTCTCTTATTCATATCAATGTATGGTTGTTAGGGGAATTTGGTCCCTAGCAACCAGGCAGCTGAACTTAAAATCTTGAGAGCTGCTGAAAAAAAAACTAAATAAGTCAAAAACCACAAATAATAAAAAATGAAAACCAATTACAAATTGTCTCAGAATATCACTCTCTGCATCCTACTAACGGTTAATTTAAAGGTGAACAACCCCTTTAACTGTGCCTGTGTTTATTTACTCACTTTTGTTTATAAAAATCAGAATTTCGGCTCTTAGGGCAGTGCCCGACGGGGAGATTTGTCATCTGCGATTTTTTAAAAAGCCACTTGTGGCAACAAAGTCGTTTGTAATTTTTGACTAAATACAGGAGACGGTTCGCGAGACGCACGTGTGTTCACTCAGCGTGTTTACTCGGCGCTTGTCGGGGGCCATTGCCAGCGACATAACATCTGCTAGAGCGAGGGTTGCCGCCAGCGTTGCCAGGTCTGATTTTCAAAACCAGCCATGGTCGGCTACAAAACCAGTTCCAAAACTAGCCTAGAGGCACTTCAAATCGCGCAATATGTGCAGTGAACAAAAAGTCTAAAAAATAAATAAATATATGGGAAAATACACCTTTTTCAAATTTTTATTGTTTTCCATGAAGCAAAATTGGAGTCACCCGATACTAGGGGCGTAACTACAGAGGAGGGGGGGGGAGTATAGGGGTCCCATGAGGCCTAATTCATATACAGTTTCAATAAATATTGGTAAAATAGCTCAACCTCTAGACATTTTGTTGGCCAGCAGATTTTATGACCCAAAATTGTCTGAAATTGAGGAAAGTCATCGGAAAGCGGGAGACTGGGGTACAGAGCCCAAAATCTGGTAACTCCCGACTTCTACGCAAGTCAGTTCCATTGCATGCTGGGTATTGTAGTCTTACATTCAACTTAGCAGTTGCCAAATTGTTAAACAAAAACTACATTACCCAACATGCATTGGGGGACACAGGCTCGGCACATTAGGGCCAGAACAAATTTAGCTGCTTTCCAACGTACAAACCAGCCAAAGGCCAATAAAGTAGCCCAAATCCGTACCTTGGCTAGTTTGTACTTTCAAAACCCGGCTTTAAATTAGTAGCCCAATTTGGGTGGAAAACCACCAACCTGGCAACCCTTGTTGGCACATTTTGCCAGATCTGACTCCAGGCATACATTCTATAACCAATCAGCGGCTAACTAATGGACATGTTCAAGTTTTGTTTTGCGAGCTACGCAAGTATTCGGGAAACATTTCCCGGTGTTTCCTCTCAGCGCATTTTGAACGTGAATGCTGCATACTCGCTACAGCGCTGAGAAAACAGTTCAAATTTGACGGCCAGGCAAATGCGAGCAATTTCCATATAATGGCGGCTATTTGTCGCCCAGCGTTGGTGCTGCTTTGCGACTTGAGTACATCTCTATGTATATAGGGCAGCTCCTGTTTGCTAGTCTGCCAATATCAGTTCTCCCAGTATAATCTGCTTGTCTGTAATTGTATCCTGAGCTCTGTTAGATCCTGCTGCACTTACAGGGAGCAGCTCCATGCAGTGTTTATATAATATATAGGGCAGCTCTTCAACCTCAATTCAACTCCCCTCTCTATATGAACTGGCCTGCTGCCTCTGTATTTATATACTCACTACTCATTATTATATATCTAGAGCATTATGGCAGGGTTGGACTGGGGGTCCACTGGAGCTGCCATCTCAGGGTCCCCCAGGCAGTACCCAACACTGCAATTCCCCGCCCCCCCCAGAAATCATAGGTTTCTTACCCCACTGCTCAGTACAGGTATGGGATCTGTTATCCAGAAACCCATCCAGAAAGCTCTGAATTACTCAGATTACTGCGATTTACGGCAATCTAATTCTTAGGCAAAACAGCGTATTATCATTATTTAATTATTTTCTAGCAGATTTAAAGGAGAATTCAACCTGTAACATAAAAACCCCCTACCCTACGTAGACCCCCCTCCCCCCAGCCCAGCTGCACCCCTGGGCAAATGCCCCTAACTTTTTACTTACCCATCGGTGCAGATTCTTTCTTTGGGTTCGGGAGTTCATGGCAGCCGTCTTATTTTCTCTGCGACATCACAACTCCATAGCTCTGCCCACTGACCCACCCATGCGACAGCAGCCATCTTCTTTTGTCCGTTAAACTTTGGAAACAGACCGGCATTTGTTCAGGACCAGAATATTACTCCAACAGCGCAAGCGCCGAAGTTTAACAGAGAAAAGAAGATGGCTGCTGTCGCATGGGGCTTGGAGCTTCAGGATGAAGGGGAAAGAGTCTGGTGGGTTATGGTAGATCGCGGTTAGACAGACAGAACAGGAGAAGGAATAGGACGTGGGTAGGGTTGCCACCTTTTAAAAAAATCTTCACCGGCAGGTGGAGGGGTTAAAAGGGTGGATTGTGCCGCTAAAGGGGGCCGGTCGTGATGTAAAATGCGCACATTTGGCAAGAAGCCCAGGAAAAAAGTTGAGTTTGGAGCAGGCTGGGGGCAGGCCACGGGCTTTTTTTAGGTGTATAACAAATTTACCGGCAGCTACATTGCCGGTAAATTTGTAATACGGGCCCCGGCCTTGTCTGGTGTAATATCGGCCGGGTGGCAACACTAGACGTGGGATCAGAGGAGAAGGTCTGAATTAAAATATATCTGTGGCAGAGTTCATGTTCATGATCAGGGCTGTGGTCTGGTGCTGCTCTAGGCACCGGTCTTCAGTGCACCCTATCGGCACGTGCGCGTTACAGAAGTGATGAAATACGCGGCATATGAATTATGTTCCTTCCGTTAGCGCACAGACCCGCAAGGTACCACAACCCCCCTCCTCCTTCACTGGATTTAGCGGAGACGTATCCGGCGGCAGTGGGGGAGATATTTTTATTATTTCCCATATAGGCACTCAAGGGCCACCCCCTAAAGCTGCTGCGTTAGGCACATGCCCTTGGCTGTCTATATGGTAAATATGCCCCTGGCTTTCCTATAGTAGTACATGCTAAATCACTTGCTGTATAACTGTCCTAGCACCCTGTTTCTTAACCTTGTACCCTCTGATGGCGGTGGACTACAACTCCCAAGGTGTCCAGCCATTGCCAGCTTAGGGCCTACAGTTAGTTATCCCATTAAATCAGATCAGCTAGTGCAGCTGCACTGTTGGAATGCTGCTCCAGTGCCATGGAAAATTCAACTTCATTACATTCCAGCGAGAGAATACAGTACATATTGTTATAAGTAGATGGACACTGACTTCCCTCAACTTTTAATATAAAAACAGAATAATGGGTGATTATAGATCAGTTTGTGGGCAGAACTATTCTGGGTAGATCTTGACCCACCTAGTTATGCACTCTCATTGGATCACAGTTATTCATTTGAGATCAAATAAAACTCATGCAAGGGGCCAAATTTAAGAATGTTCAAGCCTTCAGGCCTTCAAATACCTTGGCTACCTGTCAAGCTTTTTTTTTTCCCCCAACCAAAAAATAAAAAGCTCAGCAGGATTTAGGTGGTAAGATTTGTATTTTTTTTTTTGAAAACCCATTCAGGGAAAATAAAAACACCTGCTCGGCAGGAAGCCTAGGTATTGCAAGGAGGAAAGTTGAGGAACTTTTGCGTGGTTCAAATTAGGTTCAGATCAGAAGGCTTGGGCATTTTCAAATTGGGCCCTTGTTTGTTTGATGAAAGGTCACAAGAATTTTGGATTTGGATTCGGTTCTGCCAGGCATTTGGATTTGGCCAAATGAAAAAGGCTGAATCCTGAACCGAATCCTGGATTTGTTGCATTCCTAGTAAGAAGTCCAACAGTTTTATTTTTTTAGGGATGCACGAATCCACTATTTTGGATTGTCGAACCCTCGAATCCTTCACAGGTACTGATGCTTTTTGCACCTACTTATGCAGATGATTTAGCAACACGTTTTTTTGTGTTGAGACAAATTCATATTAGTCTTTAAAAAACTCAAATTTTAGATTTCAGATTTTTTAGGAATTTATTAAGTGCAAAAATTTTTGAAAAAGTCAAGGCTAAAAGTTGGCAAGTTCATGTAGACAATGGGAATTGTTCTTGGCAAAATGTAAGAGATTTTTTTCAGTTCAAATTTTTTTATATTTTTCGAAGTTGGTTGACCCATTAAAAAAGATGAGTAGACTATGAATTCGATGGGCTCCAGTTTTTTTCACATTTTTTTAATCCCGTTTTTTCCGTCAATAAGCACACATTTGAATTTGGTTAGTTTTCCCATTTTTTTTCATCTTTTAGCTTCATATGCAGAGATTATACCATTCCAGACTTCTGACATTTAAAGCAGGAGGACCTGTTCCCATTACTATAGTTTCTGGTACTTACAGCTCTAGTTCAGAGCTAGTCTTTACTGTAAAGGGGAAGATTTATCAAAATTTTTTTTTTTTTTTACTGAATTTCACATGTGAGAAATTTCATGAAGCATTTTCACAGTTTTTACCAATTCTGTCTTGATCAACACTATGATTAGGGTTACGCTGGGGCTTATTTATAAACATTGGGCAAATTTGTACCTGGGCAGTAACCCATAGCAACCAGTGATTAACTTTATTCTGCCAGCTACAGGTTGAACAGTGAAAACAAACATCTGATCACTGATTGCGATGGGTTGCTGCCCAGGTGCAAATCTGCCCAATGTTTATAAATTACCCCCACTGACTTTAATGTTTTTTTTTACTAAAACTCGATTTTTTATGGTCAGGCTTTTTGGGGCAAAAACTCTAAAACTCTAAAAATAGGGATCCACCGAATCCAGGATTCGGTTCGGGATTCGTATCCGAACCTAATCCGAATTTGCATATGCAAATTAGGGGCGGGGAGGGAAACCACATGACTTTTTGTCACAAAACAAGGAAGTAAAAAATGTTTTCCCCTTCCCACCCCTAATTTGCATATGAAAATTAGGATTCGGATTTGGTTTGGTATTCGGCTGAATCTTTCGTGAAGGATTCGTGGGTTCGGACGAATCCAAAATAGAGGATTCAGTGCATCCCTAAAAAAACTAACATTTTTCGAGATTTATTATACCCTGATGCTGCAAAAAGCCAGAATCCAAAAATCTGCCATCTCAAACCTATCAAGGTCATGTATAAATTTGCCTGGGTTTAGCCCAATAATCCAAAAAAATGTGAGAGTTTCGGGCAAAAACCCGAAATAATTGAGTCAGAAAAAATTGCACCATTCAAATTTTCGCTAGATTTTATCGAGTTTTTTCCCGATCCTATTCATTCAAGTAATTGTAACGATAAATAAGGCAAAATCCTTGATGGGAGTTTGGTCGAGCTTTTTCTATTTAAATATGAGAACAAATTGGATTTTAGTAAATAACCCCCTAATAGTAAAGAAACATTTTAGAGTAAGTTGAGTGATATAAACATTTGAATTCAGCCAAATATATTGTAACTTTTGGGTTGAATCAATCTTGGCAGGTTTGAGCTCCTGATTTTTAAAATTTTATTCCAACTTGATGGGAGAATAGTGATATTTTTGTGAATTTGATCTCGAGCCTATAGAAGATGATAGAGTGGGTTGGCTCTAACCAAATGTTCTCTCGTTCTCATCCGTTTGGGCAACCCAACTGAATTGGTGAGATCAGCCTACTAAGGAAAAGTCTGATGCATTTCATGAGGCATAAAACAATAATCAATAAATAATTATAACAAAGTTTTCCCGCCCTTGCTTTGTTTTAGTTGAAAATGCCACCTTGGGTTTCCATGTTTATGTTTTATTACAAAGCTGTTGTTTTGTACATGAAGAAGAAAGGCTTTGCTTCCTGCCCTTCCTGTTTCACACAAAATATTGTTTATCCTCACAAACACGTTTCTTTTACACTTACCTTCTATCTGTTTTAAAGGGCATGTAAAGGCAAAAAAAATAAAATCACATTTTTACTTTCTTTAATGAAAAAGAAACCCATCTCTAATATACATTGATTTTAAAAATGTGCATCGTTTTTATAAGAAACCTGACTGTATGCAGTGAAATTCTCCCTTCATTTACTGCTGTGGATAGGAATTGTCAGACGGTCCCTAACTGCTCTACAGGGAAACAATCATACTTATGAACAGCAGGGGGAGCCCCCGCCTTACTTCCCAGCCCTGCAGAACTCAAGCAGCTTTGTCTGTTTCCCTGTAGAGCAGTCAGAGACTGTGTAGAGATTTATATTGGATTTTATTTTTGCCTTTACATCCCCTTTACTGTTTCCAACTCCAGCTGCAGGGACAAAGATCATGGAGCCAGATTTAAACAGATAAACTGGGATTCTGTTTGGAGGATTATTTTGCTGCAGCCACTGGTTCTGCAGAGTTTGAGAAAGTTTGTATTAAACAATACAAAAACTATAAAATCCACATTAGATTACATGACAACACAGGACCCAGTGCAGTCTGTATATTCGGATTATTAATCAGTCTTGTTGTATCGGCTTCTGGCAGATATTATTTGACTTGTGCTGTTTTGATCATTTATGACGATCCCTAAGCAGCCCAGATCCCACTGAGCATGTGCACAGTCTTGGTCTTGCAAAGATGTTTAACAAAGTTACAAGATGGCGACCCCCTGTGGCCAACTTTGAAAGCATAAATCATTTGTTTGATTAGGCTTGTGGTGCAGTAAGTTCATGTTTATGTTTAGTATACAAAATACAGCATTTCTAGTCTTATTCTATTTTAGACTTTACTTCCCCCTTAAATCTTGAAAAAAAAATCCATAGCCAATCCATAGCTTAAACTTGCTCTTGCTGGTCTCTGAGCCGGGGACGGGAATGTTATTTAAAATCCAGTATAAAACCACATTTATAAACAAATATGGGATTATTTATATACTCAGGGCTTATTATAATGGCAGCCAGCCATGATCTTTATAAAGGAAAATGACTTTGATACTCCCAGAATACAGCGAGCACATTTTTTCCCTTTTCCCCACAGAGACACTTTTGTATTGTGATCATGTGAAAATTAACTTGCTCCATAAATGTTTTAGTGATTAAAATATGTTTCTCTTCCTGTTAGGATTGAGCAGATTTGCCTCTTTGAATTCCCCTGTATTCTGCATGTCACAGTATTTGTGTTAGAGAAGCTTTGGAACCAGGGAATTTTTTTAGTTACGGTTTAGGTGGCACAAATTCGGACAGAGACAAGATAAAAAGATTATTGAGTCCAAGATGACATTCAGTTATTTATACTCCATCCTGGATTGTATTTGCTATAATAAACAAGATTTAATTTGGTTGAATTTACAAGTTTATAAGTTACAGTGCAACTGATGTGGAGTCACTGCCATTTCTGGGTCGGCCAAAGAAAGCACGGGCTTTAGAGAGGCAGTACAGTTGAATTTAAAGGGGAACTCCGGCTTTCAAACCAAAATTTGATAAAGAGACCCACATAACACAGAACCCCCTAATATACCCATCACAGTTACCTGTTTCTTCAAAAAGTCTGAATAAATGGCATTTTCTATGCTGAAATCCAGCTGTTTAACAGTTCTTCTCTTTCTGCATCATTTGAAATCCTGGCAGGGAAGGAGGGACTTAACACTGATGTTATAAAGTGTAAAATAGAATAAGGCTAGAAATGCTGTATTTTGTATACTAAACATAAACATGAACTTACTGCACCACAAGCCTAATCAAACAAATAATTTATGCTTCAGGGGGTCACCATCTTGTAACTTTGTTATACATCTTTGCAAGACCAAGACTGTGCACATGCTCAGTGTGATCTGGGCTGCTTAGGGATCATCATAAATGATCAAAACAGCACAAGTCAAATAATATCTGCCAGAAGCCGATACAGCAAGACTGATTAATAATCAGAATATACAGACTGCACTGGGTCCTGTGTTGTCATCTAATCTAATGTGGATTTTATAGTTTTTGTATTGTTTAATACAAACTTTCTCCAACTCTGCAGAACCAATGGCTGAAACAAAATAATCTTTCAAATAGAATCCAAGTTTATCTGGCTCCATGATCTTTGTCCCTGCAGCTGGCGTTGGAAACAATAAAGGGGATGTAAATATAAATCTCTACACAGTCGCCGACTGCTCTACAGGGAAACAAACAAAGCTACTTGAGTTCTGAAGGGCTGGGAAGTAAGGCGGGGCTCCCCCTGCTGTTCATAAGTATGATTGTTTCCCTGCAGAGCAGTTAGGGATTGTCTGACAATTCCTATCCACAGCAGTAAGTGAAGGGAGAATTTCACTGCATACAGTCAGCTTTCTTATAAAAACTGTACACATTTTTTAATTAAAGTATATTGGAGATAGGTTTCTTTTTCATTAAAGAAAGTAAAAAGGGGATTTTATGTTTTTGCCTTTACATGCCCTTTATGAAGCATGCCCTGGGGTTCATTTATAAACACTGGGAAAATTTGCACCTGGACAGTAAAACATGGCAACCAATCATTGTTCAATCTGCAGCTGACTTAAAAAAGTCACTGATTGGTTGCACATACCCTTTTTTTTTCTTGTGGCCACAGGGGGACCCAAGTATGGAGTTCAGAAGCAGCAGCAGCAGGGTCATGGTGCAGAGAGCAGGCCCAGTGAATGCTGGGGCCCACCAGGTTTTTCCCAGTATCCCGGCGGCCCAGTCCGACCCTGGAGACAAATATATGCACTGCTTTCCACTATAGTTACATTTGCAAATAACTTGTTAAATTATTTTGATAAGAGCTATCTTTTGATAAATGCCATCCTCCTCTTCGTAACACACATATACTATATTTTACTTGTTTGGTAAAATATGAGTAAATTAACCTTTAAATAACAATACATTTGCAGCCTTACAGGGCATTTCGTTCTTTAGTGGGGGATGAGTGACCCCCATTTGAATGCTGGAAAGAGTCAGAAAGAAAAAGGCAAATAATTAATAAACAACAATTGAAAAGTTGCTTAGAATTAGCCATTCTGTGATATACTAAAAGTTAACTCAAAGGTCCTTTAAAACCATGAGATATTGGTAATAAATGTGTGTTAGAAATTTGCTTGAAATTACATATTCCTTTTAATTAGTATTTGCGTTCTCTCTAAGGCAGTTTCTTATAAATTTACACAAAAAAATACTTGTACAGGGCAAACAAGAATGAACGTGGGGTAGAAATCTAAATTACTAGTGAGTGTAATGTATGGGACTGGGATTCAAAATAGGTCCTGGCATCCAAATGGGACCTTCCATACTGTTCACACTCACTTGTTATAATGGGTTTGGGCATTCAGACTGGCTGAGAGTCTGGCTTCTATGAAATGGGTTGGACATGCCTGGTGTGAAGAGCTCAGAAGTGTAGAAATGACCAATATGTTAATGTGTTTAGAATATTGATATTAAGTATAATATAGCAGTGTTGTGCAAATTCTCTTGCATGCATGCTGTTTCCAACAGATTTTCTCTTCAGTAAATGGACAGCAGTTGCATGAACCAGGCTATAAAAAGACAAATGAGACTGAAGTGCTTTTGTGCAAAGTTGTATTTTTTAGAAAGAATTCCATCTGGTGTTTTAGTGTTATGTGTCCTTAATCATATGGCGCTTCCATTCTTTTGTGCCTTAAATTATTCTCAAGTTACACAACACTCCAAGAGTATGTGACAGAATAGTGCCGCTAGTTTTTATATAAGTGCTCTCTAAAAAATGACTCTGTTTGATAAAGGCCAGCCTCATCTTTGTAACACACATATATATATTTTACTTGTTTGTAATGCAGACCTATAAACTTTAATGCACATATTGGAAGATTATTTCCATACTGTTCCCTAGGGAAGATGAACAGTATATGCAATAGTTACTCAAGATCATTTTTACTAGGTTATATCCTAGAATATTTCCTAGAATTATAAATTAGATCTGCGTTGAATGATATATATATCACAAAAAACTGACAAATCAATCCAAAATAATTGATCTACTGCAGCATAAGTTTGAAGTTGACAAAAGCAGATTTCTGCAATTCGCTGTTACAATTGCAGTACATATTTAACATGTATCTAGCATATCTTAAAGGATAAGTAAACCTTTAAAATACATGAATGTAAAATTAATGAGGGGGCTATTCTAAAATATTTTTCAGTGTATATTCATTATTTATTTTGCTTTAATTCCAAGATATTAAGGGATACATGTACTGTTAATATGAATACATTTTGTTACAACAGCACCACCTGCTGGTCATTTTCCCACCAGTCTGACCACCAAGTAGTCAAGGAAGTTGTCAGGAGAAAGAGGCTGCTCTGATGTTCTTCTGCTTAGGAAAGATTTGAGAAAGGTTTCTAATAGTTTTCCTAAGCAGAAGAACATCAGCCTCTTTCTTTCTCCTGACAACTTCCTTGACTACTTGCTGGTCAGACTGGTGGGAAACTGACCAGCAGGTGGTGCTGTTGGAACAAAATTCATTCATATTAACAGTACATGTATCCCTTAATATCTTGGAATAAAAGCAAAATAAATAATGAATGTACATTGCAAAATTTCTTAGAATAGCCCCCTGATCAGTTTTACATTCACTTATTTTAAAGGTTTACTTATCCTTTAAGAAAAGTTACAAAATTAATGACAATCGAGGCTTGATATTTGGCAGCAACCTGTTTGGAAATAAACTTTTCCTTTAGCCATGAGTTGTGTTTATGTATCTCTCTACTGACAATTTGGAACTTATATTTCTTTTGTAAACTGCACCAGTTCTCCCAGATATAAAGGATACCTTTTACCAACTGCAGTTACCAAATATCAATGGGATTTTGATCAGGGCCTGAGCTGGAAATACACACGGCAATCTGCTCGTTTGGCGACCTCTCCCCGATATGCCCACCTTGATGTGGGAGTTATGAGGCTAATCTGATGGTGGGCCCTAGGGCCCAATGATCGCAACACAACACTGAAAATACATGCAGTCAGATTGAGGACTGCATCACCCAACCAATTTGGTCCTCGATTCAATGGGATTTTTAAACCTAACCAATTGACATTTAGCTGATTTTCAGCCAGATTTCAAACAATGAGGGCCCCATACATGCCCAATAAGCAACCAACTTGGTCAGTCTTCAGCTTATATCGGCCCATATATGGCCAGCTTTAGTCTTGTCACTTCAGAACAGTCTTGTCTTTAACAGTTGCTGGGTGCTTTTGGAAGGGTGTTTCAGGTCCGTGTCCATGATGTCATGCAAAGACTCCACCATGGCACCATGAGCAGCGAAGCAACCACTAAACATCAGCAAGCCCTCTCTGTGCTTTACTGATGGTTTTACTGATTTAAGGATGGTGTTCATTTCTTTGGATGCTTCACTTTTTGCCCTGCATACAGAGCTTTTATACTACACTCGTGCACACAACATTTTCCTAGAAGGATTTTGGCCTGTTCAGGTGTGTTTTGGCAAACAATAAATCAGTAGTAGGGTTTTTTGGGCCATCTGCCATTTCAATGAGTTAGCAAGGACAGTGTTGCACCTTGTGTTTGAAGGTCAGATGCCAGTTTTTTTAAGTTCTTTCACATCTTCGAACAATCCTTAGCTACAATATTTGATTAATTGTTCTCTTGCGTCCATGTCCAGAAAAAATGGCTACAGTGTCATGGTCCTTCGACTTACTTCTTTATAAGATTGCATACAGTGGACACAGGAACACCTGTTAATGATGAACTTATTAATGAGATGAACCCATTTATGATGAACCTATTGATGAGATGAATCTGGTGATGATGAACCTATTGATGAGATGAACTTGTTGATGATGAACCTATTGATGAACATATTGATGAGATGAACCTGTTGATGATGAACATATTGATGAACCTATTGATGAGATAATCCTTTTGATGATGAACCTATTGATGAAATGAGCCTGTTGATGATGAACCTATTGATGAGATTATCCTGTTGATGAACCTATTGATGAAATGAACCTGTTGATGATGAACCTATTGATGAGATGAACCTGTTAATGATGAACATATTGATGCACCTATTGATGAGATGATCCTGTTGACGATGAACCTATTGATGAGATGAGCTTGTTGATGATGAACCTATTGGTGAGATGATCCTGTTGATGATGAACCTATTGATGAGAGGAACTTGCTGATGATGAACCTATTGATGAACCTATTGATGAGATGAACCTATTGATGAGATAAGCCTGTTGATGATGAACCTATTGATGAGATGAACCTGTTGATGATGAACCTTTTGATGAGATGACCCTGTTGATGATGAACCTATTGATGAACATATTGATGAGATGAAATTGTTGATGACGAACATATTGATGAACCTATTGATGAGATGAACCTGTTGATGATGAACATATTGATGAACCTATTGATGAGATAATCCTTTTGATGATGAACCTATTGATGAAATGAGCCTGTTAATGATGAACCTATTGATGAGATTATCCTGTTGATGAACCTATTGATGAAATGAACCTGTTGATGATGAACCTATTGATGAGATGAACCTGTTAATGATGAACATATTGATGCACCTATTGAGGAGATGATCCTGTTGCCGATGAACCTATTGATGAGATGAGCCTGTTGTTGATGAACCTATTGATGAGATGATCCTGTTGATGATGAACCTATTGATGAGAGGAACTTGCTGATGATGAACCTATTGATGAACCTATTGATGAGATGAACCTATTGATGAGATAAGCCTGTTGATGATGAACCTATTGATGAGATGAACCTGTTGATGATGAACCTTTTGATGAGATGACCCTGTTGATGATGAACCTGTTGATGTTGAACCTTTTGATGAGATGACCCTGTTGATGATGAACCTATTGATGAACCTATTGATGATATGAACTTGTTGATGATGAATATACTGATGAACCTATTGATGAGATGATCCTGTTGATGATGAACCTATTGATGAAATTAGCCTGTTGATGATGAACCTTTTGATGAGATGATCCTGTTGATGATGAACTTATTTATGAGATGAGCCTGTTGATGATGAACCTATTGATGAGATGAACCTGTTGATGATTAACCTATTGATGAGATGATGAACATATTGATGGACTTATTGATGACATCAGCCTGTTGATGATGAACCTATTGATGAGATGAACCTGTTGATGATGAACATATTGATGAACCTATTGATGAGATAATCCTTTTGATGATGAACCTATTGATGAGATTATCCTGTTGATGAAACTATTGATGAAATTAACCTGTTGATGATGAACCTATTGATGAGATGAACCTGTTAATGATGAACATGTTGATGCACCTATTGACGAGATGATCCTGTTGCCGATGAACCTATTGATGAGATGAGCCTGTTGTTGATGAACCTATTTATGAGATGATCCTGTTGATGATGAACCTATTGATGAGAAGAACTTGCTGATGATGAACCTATTGATGAACCTATTGATGAGATGAACCTATTGATGAGATAAGCCTGTTGATGATGAACCTATTGATGAGATGAACCTGTTGATGATGAACCTTTTGATGAGATGACCCTGTTGATGATGAACCTGTTGATGTTGAACCTTTTGATGAGATGACCCTGTTGATGATGAACCTATTGATGAACCTATTGATGAGATGAACCTGTTGATGATGAATATACTGATGAACCTATTGATGAGATGATCCTGTTGATGATGAACCTATTGATGAAATTAGCCTGTTGATGATGAACCTTTTGATGAGATGATCCTGTTGACGATGAACCTATTTATGAGATGAGCTTGTTGATGATGAACCTATTGATGAGATGAACCTGTTGATGATTAACCTATTGATGAGATGATGAACATATTGATGGACTTATTGATGACATCAGCCTGTTGATGATGAACCTATTGATGAACCTATTGATGAGATGAACCTGTTGATGATGAACCTATTGATGAGATAAGCCTGTTGATGATGAACCTATTGATGAACCTATTGATGCGATGAACCCATTGATGATGAACCTATTGATGAGATGAACCTGTTGATGATGAACCTTTTGATGAGATGACCCTGTTGATGATGAACCTATTGATGGACCTATTGATGAGATGAACCTGTTGCATTGAGATCCATGAGTCCATGCTTTCTTAGAAGTTCTGCCTCTACAGACAGTTCTCTGCTTTAAGTATGGCTCTGTGTGTTCAATGTGACACACATAGATAATTCAGACTGTTGTATTTGGAATACAGGTCTTATTACATATAGGGTAGGGGGAAATGTAACCCCCTTCCCCAGCCAAACATTAATCACAACGTTCCTGTTATTGAATGTTTGTGGAGGATCAACAAAGGTGAGTAATGGAGGGCTTGTGGGTAGCCAGGAGTAGCTTTTTAAATGTGGGATTAGTGCTAGCCCTAATTTTATAGGTTTGGAGGCCATTTATCTCAATTTAGTGGTTTTAGAGTTTTTAAACTACAATTTAACTCTATTTCTCTAAAATCATGAATGCCTTGAAATGTATTAAAGGATTCAAATATTAAAATCACGAATGGGGAAAAATGATGAATGGTATGCTAAAAATTAAAAAAACCTCAGTTTTTTTGGACAATTACTAGTAGAGAAAATCTGTCTGTCTTCATATTAATGCTGCAGTTATTTTGTTGATGTTTTAGAAAGTGGGCCCCCTCAGCATTCCTTATACTGGTGATACACGTAAAAAACAAATTTGGTTAAATCTGAGTGATTTGTCCTAATGTAAAGTAGAAGAAAATAGAAGTACAGTAGAAGAAATAGCGCCTTGGGGCATATAATTAAAGAGTATCACATTGAAAATTTCTCTTCTTCATCCCATGTACCAACATCATGTATCGCAGCCTTGTCCCAGAAAAGCTCAAAAGCAGACTAGGTAAATGACTTCATTAAATCTGGGTAACAGTTTACGTTGTGAGAAGTAGTGTGGTTAATATTTCAGGATATTGAACACCAAAGCACTGTTAATCTTTAAGGAATGCATTTACTTAGCTGACAGTTAACCTCCAATGGGAACCATATTTTACATTCTGCCACTGGAAGTGATGATCAAGTGTAGTGGAACATATAAATATATATATATATGCACTAACAGTAACTCTGAAAGGGTTCTGCCTGTAAAGTGTTCACTTAAGAACACAGTGATCATACTTGCCACTTAATGCTTGTGTGCTTATGAAAAATGTAAGTAAAGTAAAGTGTGTGGATGAACCGTCTCCTGTGCCTCCCTGTGGTTTTTGTTTTTATAGATGTTTGCATTAAAAGTGGTTACTTCTTAATTCTCATACAGTTAAGGCCGTTTAATTGCAAACGCTGGGTGCAGAATTTCATATTTAGAGCAGAATTCAACCCGTAACATAAAAAACCCTACCCCCCTACCCTACGTAGACCGCCTCCCTCCTCCCCCCCAGCCTACCTGGTACCCGGGGCAAATGCCCCTAACTTTTTAATTACCCCTCGGTGCAGTTTCTGTCCTCGGGAGTTCACGGCTGTCATCTTCTTTTCTTCGTTAGACTTCGGAAGCAGACTGTCTTTATCGGAAATTTTCATGACAATTCTCGTGACTTTCAGGGACCGGAATATTACTCCAACTGCGCATGTGCCGAAAACATTGGTCTGCTTCCGAAGTTTAACAAAGAAAAGAAGATGGCGGGTGTGAACTCCCGAGGACAGAATCTGCCCCGAGCGGTAAGTAAAAGGTATGGGGCATTTGCCCCGGGTACCAGGTAGGCTAGAGGGAGGATGGAGGTAGGTCTACATAGGGTAGGGGGTAGGGTTTTTTTATGTTACAGGTTGAATTCTCCTTTAAAAAGTGCTTGTGGGTATTTAACAGATTGTCAGTTGTGTTTTCTTTGGTGTATGAGGGGCAAGCTCCAGTGGAACATCTACGTTGAACAAGCGTTGGTTTTTTAAACCAGGTGGTGATGTAGAAGAGGTGGGGCAGTGGTGACTATCAAGGTGGTGGCGTGATGATGTCAGGGGCTGAGACTGGGCCAAATGGGGTTTGGGTATTGGACAGATCAAAAGACCTAGCAGGGAGGGAGGTTGCATTTTAAAAGTTTTTTTTGACAAGATTGAACTGGACAGGCCAGGAAAATGGGCAGTTTTGTTAAAAACCAAACAGATGGCAGCCCTAACCAGGCATGTTGTGGCTCAGTGTAGAACTACTTGAATCTCACGTTACCGTTAGACAGGTGTAATTTGCACCAACGTGCATGCACTTTATTAACTGGCACATATATTTGTCTGTATATGGCACATCATTTTGCGCCTGATTGGGGTGGTTGCAATCAGCAATCTGTGCTGAATATTTCACTCATTTGATAAATAAGTCCTTTAGGCTTGATATTGTTTCAATTAGTAAAAGAAAGCAGATACTGCTAGGAAAATCTGTTAACTTAGAAAGTTACGAATTATGGAATTGCTGTCTCCCATAGACTCCATTTTATCCAAATAATCCACATTTTTAAAAATTATTTCCTTTTTCTGTGTAATAATAAAACAGTCGCTTGTACTTGATCCCAACTAAGATATAATTAATCCTTATTGGAAGCAAAACCAGCCTATTGTCTTTATTTCATGTTTACATGGTTTTTTAGTAGATGTAAAAGAGGACGATCTTAATTATAGAAAGATCTGTTATCCAGAAAACCCCAGGTCTAGTGATGGGTGAATCTGACCTATTTTGCTTCCCCAAAAGTTTGCGAACGGCAACAATTTACATTGGTCTACGGGCAACAACATTTTTTTTGATACAAGACAAATTGTCTTGACGTGCAACTATTTTTTTCATCCATTCTATGGGTGTCATTTTAGCAGAAAAACATGGCAAATAATTTCACTTATCACTACCCAGGTCCCAAGCATTCTGGATAACAGGTCCCAAGCATTCTGGATAACAGGTCCCAAACCTGTTATACTTTATTATAGCGGAATTGTGTGAATAGCTGTACTAACGCAGGCACAAGAGCTAACACAATTTTTAGGTGCAAGATTCCTTTTTGTTTCCCAGAATGCAGCTGAATTTATGGCAAGCATAATCATGGTGCACCAATATTGGTTCTACGTAGCACCTGCTTAATCTATCGCATAAATTGCTGTGGACAATTTCAGAGTGGAGATATCATTTCCAGTGCCATTAGTATTCTGGATTTGGCCTTTTTAAGATTCGGATTTGGCTGAATCCAAGTGCTTGGCTTAACTAAATACTTAGGGGGTTATTTACTAAAACCCAAATTTATCTCATATTTTATTTAAAAAAAACCACAACCAAACTTCAATGCTCCATTTGACCCTACTCATTAATAAAAATGCCCAAATTTATCAGATTGCGGTAACTCACATTTTTTTTGAGTTTTTGCCCGAAAACCCAGAAAATTGTGAATACAATACAATACAATAATAATAATAATAATTTTAAATCGAGATAGGTGCCTCTCCCGTTGACTGATACAGGACCTCAGCAGGTCTGAGATGGCGCATTTTCCGATTCAGGCTTTTTGCAGCATAGTAAATCTCACAAATCTCGAAAAATTCTGACCAGCTAAATTTGAGGTTTAGCAAATAACCTTCTTAAAATCACATGACTTTTCATCACACAAACAAGGAAGTAAAAAATAAAATAATAATGAATAAATTATTATAAATAATAAACTAATGTTTTAACTGTTCAAAGCACCCAGTTCTCTATTAGCCTCCATAACTGTAATTTGCAAATTCGGTTTGGTGTTCAGCTGAATCTTTCACGAAAGATTTGGGATTCGGCCGAAGATTGAGTGCATTCCTAATCCTGACATTGGCATCTGATTTGCTTGGTGCTACCCATTTGTGTCCTTGTCTTCTATTACAATGTTGGTGCATTTTTAGCTGTGCCTCTTTAAACATTTACAGTAGCAAAATAATTTGCGCCCTTGCTTTTCCGAACGTGTTCTGAGCCTTTCCAACGCCGCCAGTTACCAGTGTACGGCACACGGGTGGCAGTCGAGTGAACTGAAGCGAACAGTCTGAGAGTGACATTAGCACTCGTTTTAAGAAAGTTTTAAATATTAATTTTTGGATTCAATTTATGAGTTTTATTTGGATTGAACTCCCATACTCTCTACAGAAGCCTTCGCACAGCAAAATGGGTTAAATAGACGCTTACGTGCTCTCAAAGCCAATTCAGATAAGTGAATGTTTGTTAACGTATGTATTTCCTCTGCTTATTCAGGTCAGCGTTTTCGAGTCCTCGTGTAACCTTTTAAGTGCCTTACGTACATGCAGCAAAGCTCTTCTCCGCCGAAGCATGTGGAGATTATACTTACATACATTGTGTCTGGCAATTGCTGCTGAGCCTGTGAGCTGTTTATCTAATCGGGGCCTCTCTTAAATTATCAAGATATTTCTCTGCAACAGATCTAAAGGCCAGAGGAAAAATACACAGGGAGAAATGATCATTCGTTACAAAGCTGCTGCTTTTCTTCAAAGTGTTTGATATAGGATTTAAAGGGAATAAAAACAGTAACTAGAAAATAGAAAAAAATAATAGGGGGCAGATTTATCAAGGGTCGAAGTGAATTCAAGGAAATTATAGAAGTAAAAAAATCAGAAATTCAAAGTAATTTTTTGGATACTTCGACCATCGAATAGGATACTACGACTTCGATTTCAAATTTGATTCGAAGTAAAATATTCGACCATTGGATAATCGAAGTACTGTCTCTTTATAAACTGCGATTTCAATACTTCGCCAAATTAAACCTGCCAAAGTGCTATGTTAGCCTATGGGGTTCTTCTAGAGCATTTTTGGAAGTCGAAGTAAAATCGTTAGATCGATCGATTCGATTTTACTTTGACCGCAGGATACCCAAATTCGCTGAAAAAAACTTCGACTTCGATATTCGAAGTATTTTAATTCGATGGTCGAATTTCGAAGTATTTTTATCTTCGAAATTGGACCCTTGATAAATCTGCCCCTAGGTGTTTCACCAACAGACTATTTACTATTGATGCGTATTCATTTTATTAACACTTTTGACATGTTTAAAATCGTATGAATGAACTGGGTTTTTTTTTCCCGCTGCAAACAATTCATTCTAGTAGTGTGGGGGGTCGGGCGGAGCTCACTAGCAAAACATAGAACATCGTAAAAAATATAAACACCTAGGGGGCAGATTTACTAAATTCGAATGAAGGATTCGAATTAAAAAAACTTCGAATTTCGAAGTTTTTTTTGGGCTACTTCGACCATCGAATGGGCTACTTCGACCTTGGACTACGACTATCGAACGATTCGAACTAAAAATCGTTCGACCATTCGACCATTCGATAGTCGAAGTACTGTCTCTTTAAAAAAAAATTCGACCCCCTAGTTCGGCAGATAAAAGCTACCGAACACAATGTTAGCCTATGGGGAAGGTCCCCATAGGCTTGCCCAAGTTTTTTTGATCGAAGGATATTCATTCGATCGTTGGATTAAAATCCTTCGATCGAATGAATAATCGTTTGATCGATCGATCGAATTTCCTGCGCTAAATCCTTCGAATTCGATATTCGAATTCGAAGGATTTAAATTCCTAGTCGAATATCGAGGGTTAATTAACCCTCGATATTCGACCCTTAGTGAATCGGCCCCTATTGTTATATAAACACCATCGTCTGGATGCATTTATCCTGAAGGATTCCCAGAAGAGTCAGGATTTATTTAAATGTTCCTTACAGTCAGAAGAATTTGATGAACTGACACAATAAAGGGATTGTTCGTCTTTAAATGAACCTTTAAGGGGAAGTATTGCGAAAATGAACATTTAATAATCAGCATACTGAAATAAAAAAATGTCTAAATACAATCAATTAAAAAATGTAAAAATTCTGTACTGTTTCTGAAATAATCAAGTTTATAATCACTATTCCTCTTCGGCATCTGTTTCTCCTTATTCTCTCTTCATTCAGGAGTTGGGTGTCAGATGAATGATCCGATATATCTTATAGCAGCTTTCCAGTTTGTAATTTCAGCAATCTGGTTGCTAGGGTCCAAATTCCCCTAGCAACCATGCACTGATTTGAATAAGGGACTGGAATATGAATAGGAGAGGCCTGAATAGAAAGATGAGGAATATAAAGTAGCAATAACAATAAAGGTGTAGCCTTACAGAGTATTTGTTTTTAGATGGGGTCAGTGACCCCCATTTGAAAGCTGGAAAGATTCAGAAGACAACAACAAATTGGAATACAAATAGATATCTTAAATGCCTAATATTTTTTTATCAAGCAGTAACAATTATCATTGCACACTATACCTTACAGGAACATTTATCAGAATAGAATTTTGGCTTTTTATTTTTTTTCAAATTTAAAAAAAATTCAAATTCAAAATGTGTATTTAAAAAAAAAGATGTAAACTCTATCACAACCCAAACTCACATTCTACCCTTTATGTTCAATAAGCCTGCCAAATCTCAAAGACTCAAACTGAAATATCGCCTGAAATTTTAATATTTGAAAATACATCTCCCATTTTCTACATGACAACTTTTTCAATGTAGGATTTCATGGGGTTTTCTTGCACTTAGGGGTCTATTTATGAAGCCCCGAGTTTTTTCTAGTCGAGTTTTTAGGGGGAAAACTCAGATTTTTAGAGGGGGAAAAAACTAGAATTTTTTGAGATTTGTTACGCTCCAAAGCTGCTAAATATCCAAATATTCCAGCTAAAAACCTGTCGAAGTCATGAAGATGTCTCTTGCCTTCATGATCTTAGAGGGTTTGTTTTTCCTTACATAATCCGGAAAAGTCGGGTTTTTCAATTTGAACATCCAACTGAAAAAGGTGCACAATTCAAGCATCAGATTGAAAAGGTGGAATAACCCGATTTAACCCGATTTTGACGCAACTTTTTTTCCTGTGCTGACATTTTTTTATCAGATTTTTTGATAAGTTAGTTACATTTGTGGATGGGCGTTAGTTCGACTTTGTTTTAATAAAGAAAAAATGGAAAATTCAATTCTAAGGGGCAGATTTACATAGGGTCGAATATCGAGGGTTGATTAACCCTCGATATTTAACTGCCGAATGTAAATCCTTCGAATTTGTATATCGAAGTCGAATGATTTAGCGCTATTCCTACGATCGAACGATCGAAGGAATAATTGTTCGATCGAACGATTAAATTCTTAGAATCGAACAATTCGAAGGATTTTAATCCATTGATCGAAGGATGTTCCTTCGATCAGAAAATCGTTGGGAAGCCTATGGGGGCATTGGTCTCGGTAGGTTTTAGGTGGCAAAATAGGGGGTCGAAGTATTTTTTAAAGAGACAGTACTTCGACTATGGAATGGTCGAATAGTCGAACGATTTTTAGTTCGAATCGTTCGATTGGAAGTCAAAGTCGTAGTCAAAGGTCGAAGTAGCCTATTCAATGGTCGAAGTAGCCATATTCGACCACTCGAATTTCGAAGTTTTTTTTCTTCTATTCCTTCACTCGAACTAAGTAAATGGGCCCCTTAGTAAATACCCCCCTACTCTAGAAAAATCGATTTTTCAATTTTGATTTTTGCCACCAAAGAATCTTGATAAAAACATGAATTTGAATATTGAAACCTGCCCCTTAATGTTTATACAGGGCAAATGCAGGATATATATCGGTCTCAATATGAAAAGTCAAGTACGAGTGCAGTTTTGAAAAGAAGTTGTGGCAATAAAACATGAAATAAAACACCTTTCCTTTTCTATAATCTTGAAACAAGGGGTAAAGAGCAAGGATTGTGGCGTTTACTGCTTTGCTGTAGCCCTTTGTGGCAAATAATGGCTTTTGAATGTTTTTTTTTTTTTGCTATAGTGTAATGTGTTTTGCTGCTATTAACTTTACTTGAAAGCAATGTCAAAACAATGTGTGTAAGTCGCAATACATACTGTCTGTCTACAAGAATGCCGTCAGCTGACTCACAGCTTTTATTCCCATATGAGATTTCCAGAGCCGTAACGGAGTTTAGGAATATGGTAAATATCACGCATCTGTTGTTGTGCCTTTGCTATTTTTAAAATACAAGAAATAAACAAACATTAAATAACAACGGTTTCCGCCTAAGCTGGTGACACACAGGCCGACTTTTAGGATATGTGACCCGCGAGTCAGTCTATTAGGTTTCATCCATGTTGTTCACATAGGGTTGCCGGTTTTGACCCAGACAGCCTGGTATTTTGAAGGGCTGCCCGTGTCAATCAAGGGAATCATGACCAGTTTTCCTTATTTGGATTCCCTTGATTGACACAACGATCGGGCGATCGCCACGTCATAGCCCCACCCCCTGACATCACCGACACGCCCATCTATGTCATGGTCCCACTCCCTGACATCACGGTCCCGCCTCCTGCCCGGTCTCCAGCATTTCAAAAAGGTGGCAACCCCATGTACATTTCCGATTGCGGTCTTCCAGTTATTAGTCCATCTCCTTTGTGGGCAATGCGAGTGCCCCTGCCAACTTAGTAAAATGGAGAGCTAATGATAACAATGGCCAAGCAAATTCCGCACCCAATCATCCGCCTCAACCCATTACAAACCCACAATCCTTTCAAATACTACCCGTTTCCCTGCAAAGCCTACACCTTTCACTGACCAAGAATTTGACCTTTGTGTCAAGGGCCCCAGACTGGGCGCTTGCCTGCCCCCCTTGATGGTGGCCCACGGTATAGAGGCCCCGATAAAAGCTGCCGACAGACCAAGTCAGCAGCTTATAGGCCCGTGTGTGGGGTCCTCCGACAAGCTTCCCCATTTGATATCTTCTCGATCGGACAGGTTAAAAAATACCGTCGGATCGCGTCCGGATCTGTCGGTTGTTGCTGTCCCGCGATCCAACCTCCCGTATGGACTGCATTGTATATCCATTGAGGTGGATATTGTGCCCAATATCCACCTCAATGTGGGCTTATCGGGGAGAGATCGACAGCTTATGGGGGTTATTTACTAAACTCCGAATGCAAAATTCCTGATTTTTTTTTTTTAATAAAATCTGACTTTTTAAAAAATCACAAATTTTTTTGGAATTCATTAAGCCCCACGGATGGAAAAGTCCGAATCAGAAAATTCGGCATCTCAGACCTGTCCAGATTGCATATAAGTCAATGGGCGATGCCCCCATGATTTTTTGATGTGCGCAGGGTTTCGTGCAATACCCCGAAGTATTGGAAGTTTTCAGGAAAGAATCGTGAAAATTGGATAAAAAAAAATATGGAAAAATCGTGAACATCTGATTTTTTACTGCAAAGCAAATTTTCTGGAAAATGTAAAAAATAAATTAGCTTAAAAACCCCGAGCGGATTTGATCAGAGTTTGTAGCAGAAAATATTGAGATAAATTCGGACTTTGATAAATAACCCCCTAAGTGTGAGGAGCTAGTGGCCAATTATCTATGCTTGATCCCCGAGTTTGCAGTAACCGATCAATCACTGATCAGCCACACAAAGGGGCCCATTTATTAAACCTTGATTTTTTTCTGGTCAAGGTTTTTAGGTGTAAAACCATAATTTTTCGTGGAAAAAAAAACTTTCACTTTTAGAGATTTATCATACCCAAAAGCTGCTAAAAATCCGAATCTAAAAATACACCATCTAAAACCTATCGAGGTCATGTAGAAGTCAATGTAGAAGTTGTTTCTTGGCATCATGAGCTGCGCTGGATAATCCGATAAAGTTGGGGATTGATAAAATTGAGTTTTAGGAGCATCAATTGTACAATTCCAATTGACTCTTAATTTTGTTCTCACATTTTGTCGCTTCGTTTTTTTTAAGAAAAAAATATTGATGAATGAGTTAAAGTCATGGAAGGGAGTTAGGTTGACTTTTTTTTCAGAAAAAAATAGATATATTCAAGTTTTTGTAAATCAAACCCTTGTTGTCATTGCTACTTTTTACTACTCATCTTTCTATTCAGGCATCTCCTATTCATATTCCAGTCTCTAATCCAAATCAATGCATGGTTGCTAGGGCAATTTGGACCCTAGCAACCTGATGGCTAAAATTGCAATCTGTTGCTGAATAAAAAGCTAAATAAGTCAAAAACCACAAATAATAAAGAATGAAAACCAATTGCAAATTGTCTCAGAATATCCCTCTCTACATCCTACTAACAGTTCATTAAAATGTGAACTGCACCTTTAAGTGTAAAAGGTCCTATAGAATCAAAGGGAACTGCACTGATCCTATTGAACCTTTTTTAACCATTCAGACTTTTGGATTTTTTTTACTCTTGTAATTGTCCAAAAATGTTTAATTTTTAGAGGTTTTTGTATGTTTTAGTCAACATTCAGAGTTTTTATCCATTTGAATTCTTTGTATTTGGATCTTTTAATAACTTTCCTGGCATTCATGGTTTTAGAGAAAATGAGTTTAATCTTGGTTTCAAAAAGTCTCTAATACCTAAATTCCACCTTTACTAAATGAGCCTCTAAATTTGCCTGCACTTTTAATTGCTCTTTTGTGGTCCCCCAATATATAACGTTTATTAAATTTCCCAGATTTTCCACCATCTTTTTCTGGTCTCCTGAAAAATGTAAAATGATCATGGTTTGTGTGTGAGTACAATGAAGCATACAACCCAGGGGGTAGTCCTTATTGGGTTGCCACCTCTCTGGATTTAACCCAGACAGCCCAGTTTTTCGTGAGGGCTGTCCAAGTTAAAACATCCTGCCCAGTTTTCCCAATTTGGAAAACCAGGCAGAATCCCATAACATTGATGCAGTGATTGGCCAATCGCCAACTACCACGTCATAGCCCCACCCACCAACCCGCCCATGCAATGCCGATGTTCAGCCCACAACATCATCGTCCCATCCCGTAATGTCATTGGCCCGCCCCCTGCCCGGAGCTCACAGCAGGGAAATGTGCCAATCCTTTAAATGGCAATTTTCTATTTAGGATTGTTGAATAGCACATACTACTAGAACAGTATATTTTAATTAAATGTTATTTTTTTTAGATGAAGCAGGGTTTTATATATGGGCTGTTTTTCTCAATATATTTTTATTGAGACGTACAATGTTCAGGAATGAAGTGTCCCTTTTAACAACATTTTAAATGTGAAAAGAGAAAACACGGGCATTAACAGCAGCAATAATAATATAATAATAACACCATGTTCTCTTTAACCTTTACAGTAACACTTTTCACTTGAGCTAATTGCATTAACTCTATACTATATATTGTGTATAGATAAATAATTCTAACTATAAACCTGGTATTTCATCATTATGCTCTGCATTTGGATATTGTTGATATTAACTAGCTGATGGCAAGTATTTGGCCGCATTTTCTGACTTAAGCAGTGGTGTGACCAGAGTGTGACCTGCTCTCCTGCAAAAAAAGCTTTCAGAGGGGCCCGGTGGGCTGCGATCACCATCCTCCCGCCCACGTCCTGCCCACGTCCTGCCCACGTCCCACCCAACTCCTCCCATGCCCCGCCCTAATTTGTGTCCCCTTTCTCACCGGTAAGAAAGCAGCTGGGGAGGAAGGGCTTTTCTTATAAGCTATAGAGGAAGCAGACCCCACAGTCTGGGCTAAAGTCCTGCAGTGGGTCGGGTTCCCGCAGGTTACCCGCAAAAAGCTGCGGTACCCTGCGGGTTGCGGGTAGAAGTTCCGGGTGCAGGTATAGACGCGGTTCAGCAGGTCGCGGGTCGGGCCGCGGGTCTTCACTATAGCGATTTTTACTCCTTTTTTCTGATCACGTCTACTTCCGATGATGTCACTTTCGGTTTACAATGACATCACTTCCTGTTTACTTCTTTTTTTCTGACGACGCCTACTTCCGATGATATCACTTCCGGTTTACATTGACAGCACTTCCTGATTCTTGATTGTCAGTGGGTCGTGGGTCCGGGTTGCGGATAAGGTACTTGCAGGTCGGCGGGTAGCGGGTCCGAGCGGATAAGAATACAGGTTGTGGGTCCGGGTTGCGTATTGCGGGTACGGGTTGGGTACGGGTTCCAAAAAATAGACCCGCGCAGGACTCTAGTCTGGGCCCCCTGTTCTCAGGGCCCCCCTGTGTGTGTATGGTCTGCTTCTTCTATAATTACACCACAGAACATTAGCCGTAAAATAACAAGTTGGTTCTAATGACCACTAGACCAAGCTATCATTTATTCTACCACACACTATAGCTTAATCTGCATAAATACAATGCATTTTGCAAAGCTAACACTATTCACATATTCATTGTGATATTTCTTCCAATACTCAGTCAAAAGGTCATGAAAAAACCTATTAATTGCTTGGCAAATTATCTGTAACAAAGGTGGCAGTTTGGATATACATTCATCTATAATGTCAGCTAATTGTTCTTAAAATATCAAAATTAGGGAAAGTAACCTTAAATGGGATCTGTTATCCAGAATACTTGGGACCTGGGGTTTTCTGGATAAGGGATATTTCTGTAATTTGGTCTACTAAAAAAATTATTTTAACATTAATTCAACCGAGGTTGTTTTGCCTCCAATAAGGATTAATTATATCTTAGTTGGGATCAAATACAAGCGACTGTTTTATTATTACACAGAAAAAGGAGATTGTTGTTGTTAAAAAATGTGAATCATTTGATTAAAGTGGAGTCTATGGGAGACGGCCTTCTAGATAAAGGGTTTCCGGATAATGGATCCCATATCTGCAGTGAATAAATCCATTACAGGCTCTCATGTATTTGTGAAAAAAAGATGAATCTTTGATCTTGGATGTAGTTTTATGTTTCAAACATTTGCATATATATATATATATATATATGTAGGGCCCTATAGGGATACAGGCCCTATAGAGTTAATCTTTTCACCATGTCCTTGGGTTATTGGGTAGAATCCCTGTTACAAAATAACCTTTACAGTGATAGGCTGAGAGTTTTGATGACGCTGCTCTGACTCACTCCTATATAGTGTTTGAAGGGAGTGGCCTCTTCCTCTTTTGCTTCTGGATGCTGATCCAGCTGGATGAGCTCAGGGGGACTGAGTGCAATAGGCCCAGAAGAAGTCATGTGTCCAAGTCAGGGACCAGGTAACCCCGTGAATGAGGAACAGATATACTAGGGCAGACTTGCCATAGTCTCTCTAGGGCATAAATTCATTTAGCGCCGAAGCGCCGAACGCTAGCGTTCATTCAGTAGCGTTTGGCATTTTTCGTTACTGCGCAAATTCACTAACGAGCGCTGGCGTAATTTCGCTAGTGTTACTTCGCACCCTTACGCCAGGCGAATTTTCGCTAGCGACGTAACTACGCAAATTCACTAACTTGCGCCGTGTACTGAACGCTACCTTTTACGCTAGACTTCCTTCGCCACCTCAGACCTGGCGAAGCGCAATAGAGTAGATAGGGATTGTTTCCAAAAAAGTCAAATTTTTTTCTAAGTCCCAAAAAACGCTGGCGTGTTTTCTACATGATGGGTGATAGGCTGAAAAAGATCGAAAATATTTTTGGGGCTCCCCTCCTTCCCCCCTACATTTCCTGACTCATGGCAACTTACCTAGACAGTGGGCACATGTGTAGGGCAAAATAACATTTTTATTTGATGTTTTGAAGGTTTTCTAGGCATTTGAAGTGGTGAAACGTATTCCTCCATTGAAATTTGAATTTGGCGCCGTATACAAATGAACCATCGCTAGCGAAACTTGCTTCGCTTGGCGAATTAACGCTAGCGCAACTTTGAAAACTTACGCTACCCCTGTGCGCAACTTCGGATTTTAGTGAATTTGCGGAGCGCTGGCGAAAATACGCCTGGCGAAGTGCGGCGAAGTGTGGCAAAGTGTGGCGAAGTTGCGCCTGGCGCAACTTAGAATCTTAGTGAATTTGCCCCTCTGTGTGAGCCTGCCTGTGATCTGTGTGAACTCTCAATATGCTGTTTTCCTCAACTCCTGCGTGACTACTGAAACCTGTGGTCATTTGCCCTTTTTGGCATAATAAACCTTGTTCCTGATTGTTAAGAACCTCCTGGCGCCCAAGTTGTTTTTGTGTGCACAGTAGCCTGGGGGGGATGTAGTTGCACTACACCATAGAGGGAACACTTTCACTTAGCGAAGGCCCTGCCCTGGGTGTAAGTCGCGTGTAACGCATGCTCTAGTGTTCTAGCTGGTGAATTAACCCCGAGTGGCCCAAATAGGTGTTACATATATATATATATATATATATATATATATATATATATATATATATATATATATGCGTTTTAAGGATGTTTATGTATGCTGGATTGAATGATTACAATATATGTGAACTCCATTATAAAATATGGACAGGATAGGATGGGTAGGATGTTCAGACTATAATAGTCAGGATGGGACAGATATACATTTAGGGGCAGATTTATTAAGGGTCAAATAGTAAATTCAAATGTTGAAATTATTTTTTTGGTGTCAAAATTCACACATTCGAATTTTAATCCCCCAATTTGAATGTAAATTCGAATGTGCAAGTTATCACATCTCAACCGTGGAAACAGTTCTAATTTGAATATTTGCCACCTAAAAACCTGCCAAAATTCCAAATGGCAAAGGTCCATTGACCCGTTTTAATATGTTAATAGCCTTCCTCACATTCAAGATTTTTTTTGGAAGAAAATTCAATTTGAGTTTCATTCGTATTCGATTTGAATACTAAACAGATTTTCAGATCGTTCCCGTTCGGATCGAATTTTAGACGTTTTAATTTTTTCATAAATAACCTCCCATTCAAGTTGTACAAGAGTACAGTCGAATTTATTAAAGTAAAAAAAAAATCAATTCGAAATTCGACCTTTAATAAATCTGCCCATTAGAGAATGATTTGTTAAATAAGTAGCAGCAGTGGGCTGGATAGAAAATGTAGGATTAGGTGATAGAATGTAGTTGAAATTTACAGGAGTAATTTGAGGCTAGAAGCATTATAACTTGATATATATATATATATGTATAATACATACAAAGCAGCTGAACACTCATGCCAGGATTATGCTGCATTAAAACCACCACCTGTGTTTATTTGGTCACTTTACACTGACGAAAGGGGGGTGGGTGGCTCCCAAAACGCCCGTCATATACAAATATATTAAATAACCTTCTCGATAAATCTCTACCTGTATGAAAGGGTTATACAATTGGTCTATTTTTTCATCCTACCATCCTATTTCTATGTAGTACAGTATGGGACCTGTTATCCAGAATGTTCGGGACCTGGGGTTTTCCGAATAATGGATCTTTCTTTAATTTGGATCTTCATATCTTAAGTCTACTAGAAAATCCTGTAAACATTAAATAAACCCAATAGGCTGGTTTTGCTTCCAATAAGGATTAACTATATTTTAGTTGAGATAAAGTGTTTTATTATTACACATAAAACAATTACTAAAAATTTGGATTATTGAATTTTAATGAAGTCTATGGGAGACAACCTTAGGAGCTTTCTGGATAACGGGTTTCCAGATAACTGATCCCATACCTGTAGTCCTTTTTGTAATCTTTTAAGAAACAATACACTGTTTATCAAACAAAGAACTTGAGTACGTTAGAAGCTGATATTCATATTTCCATTAGTGATGGGCGAATTTCGTGCGAAATTCGCAAAATGGCGAAAAATTCGCGAAACACACCGAAATTGCCGCAAATTTTCGTGGGCGTTTTGCGAATTTATTCGCTGGTGGCGAATCGCACAAATTCGTGCCTGGCGAATAAATTCGCCCATCACTAATTTCCATTTATAAGACCCTCCTAATAGTCAGCTATCCAGATACGTCATCATGTTTACAGTTAGAACAGCACATAAACTGGAGAATAGGGATGTACCGAATCCAGGATTCGGTTCGGGATTCGGCCAGGATTCGGCCTTTTTAATCAGGATTCGGATTGGGCCGAATCCTTCTGCCTGGCCGAACCGAATCCGAATCCTAATTTGCATATGCAAATTAGGGGCGGGAGGGAAATTGCGTGACTTTTTGTCAGAAAACAAGGAAGTAAAAAATGTTTTCCCCTTCCCACCCCTAATTTTGGTTCGGCCGAATCCAAAAAAGTGGATTCGGTGCATCCCTACTGGAGAACACTTGAGTATCAATTGCTCTTCTAATATGTTAGTGGCTGTGTCCCCACCAGGAGAAAGGGTAAAGTTGACCTTGCAAAATCAGATCAACCCATTTGCCAAACTCATTAGATGAGCAAACCTATGGTTGATATATTAGACCAAATGGGTTTTACCTCCGGGCCAAGGAATTGATCACAAAAGGCTTGTGAAGGCCCATAGGAAGAGGACAGCATTCATAGCCCAATTTGTTTCCCAACTGTTGGGATTTTAACATGCAGCTGTCCAATGCAAGGAGCTAGGTCTTTGTTTTTTTGTTTTTATCTACTGACGCCACCGGTGTTGGACTGGTCCACAGGGATACCAGGAAAACTCCCGGTTGGGCCCTCTTGCTTCTAAACATTTGGCCTATTTCATGGCAATTCCTTATTTCTATGAGAACAAAGAGGCTAAATAAATGGAATAATAGATTATAGTATGTAAAGAAAATAAACTAGGAGAATAGAGGTTGAGTGAGGAGAGGAAGAAAATAGTACTGAGAGTGGGCCCCTGGTGTAGAGTTTTGGGTGGGCCCCTAGTGTCCCAGTCTGATACTGGACTCCACAGTAGCAGTGCATGTCAACTGGGTAAATCACTTGATGTTATTGTCAGAACCATGATCCACTTTCTCCTTGAGATCTTTTCAGTATCAACCAGAACTGTGGCCTGGTTAAGCTTTTACTATGTTAGTGGTTTGGAAAACATTCTGGTTTTACTGGGTACCAGTTAAAACCTTTAAACAATCATATAATTGTGGCATTTGCCCCAAATTCCTTAAAAATGAACAATAAGGTAGGAAACAATAAACGTTCCCTCACACTTCATATATCAGAAGCATCTGTGCTTGGTCGATAGAAGGGTTGGATGTAAATGTAACTAGTGTAAGATTTAGAATACCTCTGTTTATTGACATTCTATTGCTTTCTGAATTGCATGGTGTGTACTAACACTTAGAAGCAGCGTGTCTCTAAATATCACCTTTAATATGGCTCAGCAGTAGCTAACTAGTCAACAGATGGAACCACAGATGGGATATCAAGTTGGAAGTAAAAGATACTTAATTCTGGTTCCTGGTGCTCTGTCTGGATAAAGCTAATTGATATTGAATGTAACACTATAGGGGTACTTATCCAAATATTCCTGGGGTTCCCAGCATGTTTGCAGGATATCCTGTCTCATACGGCTTTGCTAAAGGCAATCATGTGTTCCTATGTGAGGCTATTATGTAGTCCTATTTGGGTCCCTTGGGCTAGCAGAAACCTTCAATGGTTCCTAAACTACAAACCTGAATAGTGGTAATGTTACTTTACTTCATGCCAAATGTAAATGTGTTCTTTATACTCCTTATATATTATTAGTATGCATTTCATTCTAAAGACTAAATAATTTCATTACGACGCTCCTTGGGAAAAAAAGGAAGAAAATAATAAAAGTGTTTCAGTTGATTAAGAGCTCACACTTGTTCACTCAACATAGACTTCTGAAAACTTTTGGAAATGTTACATTCCCATCCTTAATTGTGTTCTAATTAATCGGAATATATATCATTGCCTTTTGTCAACCGCATTGAAAAAGAGAATATAATGAAAAGTCGCAGGAAGAAAAAAAAAAAATCAAAACAGATGCTCAGATGAATCGTAGCTCTAATGGATGAAAGGTCAGATTTTAAAAATTAAACCAGATGGTATATGGTACATGTGACCAAAACTGCAATATGAGCCGTGAGTTCTATAAAGAGTTTAGTATTAAAATTAAATTGTTTGTTTTGTCAACAAGTGTTAGGATATGTTCTAAATAGCAAATGCATTCGTTTACGAGATAAAAATGACACGGGTGATGCCATCAAACTAACATGAACAGAAGCTGTTCTGTGTATTCAGTACGAGGAAAAAAAAAATAATTGAATAATAGCATTGAATCCCATATGTTGTTATAGGAACATACTGAAAGTTGGTGGAGAAAAATACATCAAGTGAACAATGAAATTTATTATAGAATTTTCTACAAAAAGTTGGAGGAATGTCCATTTTTTGCCTCCCACCTTCCAACTAATGATCTTCAAGGCTCCTAGGTACAGATATCTAAATCCGCACTTATAATGGATTGGTGCCTGGGAATCATTCGGACGATGAAGAATCGTAAATGCTCAATAATCATCTTGCAGGTGTTGCTGGTAGTGTAAGCAGAGCTCATAGCAGCTGGGAATGAGCTTTATCTACCTGTGTTTTTATAAGAAAAAGAATAATGTTTCCGCTACAGTGGCATCGTGAATGTCATGCTCCTATACCATTCAGTGCCACAACTGCAAATTTTAATCATCTTAATGTAACCCCAAACAGGTTCATAATATAGAGCAAATGGAATTGTGTATATTGCCTTAGACAGACCTTCATACAGTGCAGTAGCTAGATATTATACCAGATATAGGCGCAAATTCACTAAGCGCCGAAGCGTTAATTCGCTAGCGTTTGGCATTTTTCGCTACTGCGCAAATTCACTAATGAACGCTGGCGTAATTTCGCTAGTGTTACTTTGCACCCTTACGCCAGGCGAATTTTCGCTAGTGACGTAACAATGCAAATTCACTAACTTTAGCGCCGTATGCAAATGAACCATCACTAGCGAAACTTTGCTTCGCTTGGCAAATAAACGCTAGCGCAACTTCTAAAACTTACGCTACCCCATGTGTGCAACTTCGGATTTTAGTGAATTTGCGGATCGCTGGCGAAAATACGCCTGGCGAAGTGTGCCGAATTGTGGCGAAGTGCGGTGAAGTTGCACCTGGCGCAACGTCACATCTTAGTGAATTTGCCCCATAGACTAGAGCAGTAGACCCCAACCAGTGTTCCTCGCCAACCCCTTAGCTGTTTCCCCGAGTGACCTCAAAGCAGGCGAATATTTTTGAAATGCTGGCTTGGAGACAAGTTTTGCATAAGCACTGCCAAAAAGAACCTCCTTTAGACTGTCAGTCCACATGGGGTCTACCAAATAGCCAATCACAATTCTTATTTGACCCCTTTTTTGAAGTTTTTTCATGCTTGTGTTGCTCCCCCACCTTTTTTATAATTGAATCTTGCTCAACTTAGAAAAAAAGCTAGGGACCCTTTTCTTACCCTAAACAGGTCAGTCATACAATACAATGAATGAAAACAAACAGGCAGCCCCCTGGAAAAAATGAATAAGGAGTATTTATTCCAACAATGTGGATCCATCTCTTGTTGGAATAAATACTCGTTATTTTTTTCCAGAGTGCCGCCTATTTGTTTCCATATATTACTAAGGCACAGCTGGGGCGCTGGTGGCTGAGCACTCGGTATTGGAGTGGAACGAAGTGGGAGAGGAAGACCCGCGAGGGGTGAGTCTGGAGCGGCTATCACCATGACTATACAATAAAATGAGCTTCAACATTATACCTGATCTCGGGTGCAGTGCTGGCTCTTTAACTGGATACATTGGTTAATATATTGCTGTAATGTGTGGTTGGATTTTCTTTCCTGACAGAAGTTGGACAAATGCAAAAGAGAAAAGAGACATGACGTATATGCTGAACTATTCACATAGAATGGCAGTTTTGGTTTGTCGATGCTTGGAATGGTCCATCGCTTCCATGCTGGGGGAACCTTCAATAACTATACTGACTTTACATACTCTTGTGCTCTAACGATTGGATTGGATGTGGTCTCTTTCAGTTGACTTCCTTTAATGGAAAATTTTCCTCAAGGATAACTTTACCTTAGATGTTTGTTATTATCAAATATACAAACACTCCCTTATATCTATTATTCAACCAAGAAACACTTCCCATCACTCATCAAAAAGGACCAAGAACAGGATCTATTAACTGTATAACTGATCATGGAATAGATGACTTGGCTATGTTATTACATACTGTATAAACTACCTTGGTGTTCTATTGTCTGGGGGACCTCATTCCCCTCACTCCCAGTGTGTCCAGGAACTTCAACAAGGTACAATTTATGATAGAAAGCAAAGCAATGGAATTATGGACTCTTGTTCAACCATTTCAATGAAAACCTGTTCATCATTTATTAAAGGATTTCTCATGATACCAATGATCTTCCTCCTGGGGACCATCAGCACCTTCATAATGAACCATTAATGATCACCAGGACATTGTGCCATGAACAGACGCCTTATGAACTTTTTATAAAGGGAACTTTTATTAATTCACATGTTTCTGATTCTTCAGCAAGTTTGTTCAGATGATGTACTACCTAGGTAAGTCCACTTTTTATTTATACTTTGGGACTATGCTTTGGAACTCACTTCCACATTGAGTAAATCTAAGTACGGTTGTGCTGTGACTGTTGTATTGAAGATTATCACTGCTGTTTACAGGAAACTAGACATTTAAGGGGTTATTTATTAAAGTCCGAATAACAAGTTTTTTTTACTATAAAATCAGAATTTTTAGTGATGAAAAAAATCTAAATATCTAAAACATAATTTTATTATACCCCGAGGATGAAAAATGTCAGATTCCGAAAATCCGATATCTCAGACCTGCTGAGGTCATATACTGTAAAATGGGAGAAGTTGAAGTTTCGTGAAAATATTGGAAAATGTTGAGGTTTTCAGGTGGAAAATCAGAAAAATTTGCGCATTTCTAATTTATTAATTATTTTCACGATTTTTTGAGTTTTTCCCGCACTGGAATTTTTCGGGAAAATGTATTGATAAACATGGGGGAAATAACCCACGTAGATTTGGTCAGAGTAGATTTCACAAAATAATTAGAAATTCGGATTGTGATAAATAACTCCCTTAAGCGTGAAGCAGTGGGTAATAACCAGCCTGCTTCTCTTCCTTTTAATCTAGGAGTTATGTGGTTTCCCTGATTATGAACGTTTGTCCCTGCACCTTTTGTTCTGGGAGGTTACGATCAATATAGATTTTCCCTGACATTTATTTGCCGAGTTTCAAACCTTGTGGTTTGCGAGTCATTGTTTGCGACATCGATTCATTTTTCTGCTTAACATTCTTTTTTAAGAGAAGAGAAATTAAAACCAATGAATATTATTTGTAGATATTTTGATTATCATTAAATTCATATTTTGCAAAATGGGATATAACGTACTTGTGTATGTACATACATAGTAACAAAGCCACACAACGGTGTAAGATTCACGAGGAGCCAGTTTATAAGTTCAGAACTTGACTTCTACTACTCCTCAAACTGAGGCACCAGGTTGTATCTGTGGCTTTCCGGGATACCTGCCCCACTCGTTACAGTGAGCACCTAGAACCCTACAATTTCCATCAATGACAATGCAGTGACCATTCAAATGATGGTCTCCACACTCATTTTTTTGAGTTCTTATGGTGCAGCAGTATGTTCTCTGGAATATATTGCACATTTAGGACGAGCAAAATTTGCTTAAGAGTCATTTGGTGGGTTGATGTGACTCAACTCAAAGTAAAGAAGCTTTCAGTTTTAAGGGTGGTCTACAGTAGGAGAAACTATGCAGCCCTCAAAAATATTTATAGTTATACAATGAAAAACAACATACCGTATAGACTCGAGTATAAGCCGAGTTTTTCAGCCCCCAAAATATGCTGAAAAACTCTACCTCGGCTTATACTTAGGTCAAGCGCAAAAACGGTCGCCGGCGTCTAAGAATAGTCGCCGGCGCCTAAGAATAGTCGCCGGCGTCCCAAGAATAGTCTCCAAGAATATTCGCCGGCGTCCAAGAATGGTAGCCGGCATCCAAAAACGAGACGCCAGCACCTCCAATGGGAGCAGAAACCCTCAATTTTTTGATTGAAACTTACCAAAAGCATGCTGCATTTCTCACCCTAGGCTTATACTCGAGTCAATAAGCTTTCCCAGTTTTTGGAGGATAAAATTAGGTACCTCGGCTTATACTCGGGACGGCTTATACTCGAGTATATACGGTAATGTAGTAATGTAATAATGTAGTAAATTTAATTAAGCTTTTGTGGTGGTTTTATATGTCCATTAGAGCAGCAGCCATTTGTTGCTTAAAGGAGAACTAAACCCCCTTAGGTACAACAGCCCCCCTTAACTACCCTCCTTCAGCCCCCCTTACCTCTCCCTACCTGCACAGTCTATTATGTAGAATGCGGATATTTGAAAACGTAAGATTAAAAAAAATCAGCACAGCAGAGTTCCCAGGTGTCATCTTCTATCCATTATGATACTGTTAGGGGCCCATTTATAAAACCTCGATTTTCTTTCTAGTTTTCCATTTAGGGGGAAAATTAATTATTCGTGGAAAAATAAAAACTCTTACTTTTTTGAGATTTATCATACCCCAAGCAGCTAAAAATCTGAATTCAAAAATACATTATCTCAAGCCTGTCAAGATCATGTAAAAGTTAGTGGCAGTCCTTGATCTCGTTTCTTGAGGTCGTATTCTGCATTGGATAGTCTGAAAACGTCAGGTTTTTGTCCGATAATCCAAAAAGTTGAGTTTTTGCAGCGAAATTCGATAAAATTGAGTTTTTGGCAACTGTACATTATAAATTAGGGATGCACTGAATCCACTATTTTGGATTCGCCCGAATCCCCGAATCCATCTTGGAAGATTCAGCCGAATCCTGAACCGAATCCGAATCCTAATTTGCATATGCAAATTATGGGCGGGGAAGGAAAAAGTGGAAAAAAATTGGTTTACTTCCTTGTTTTGTAACAAAAAGTCATGTGAAATCCTGCCCTCCTCACTATTTACATATGCAAATTAGGATTCGGATTCGGTTCGGCCAGGAACAAGGATCCTGGATTTGGTGCATCCCTATTATAAATTGATGCTCAGTTTCGTTGCGACGTTTTGTCATTGATAAATGAGTTTGATTCATGGAAGGGCGTTTGGTTGGATTTGTTTTCATAAAAAACTGAGATAAGCTCAAGTTTCAGTAAATAAGTCCCTGTTTGTCTCACCGCCGACACGGACCCTAAAAATGAATGTGGCTAAAAATGCCCTATTTTATATAATGGCTTTATTGCACCAACCTAAAGTTTAAATCGATAGCAGCAATGATCCAGGACTTCAAACTTGTCACAGGGGGTCACCATCTTGGAAAGTGTCTGTGACACTCACATGCTCAGTGGGCTCTGATTGGCTGTTGAGAAGCTAAGCTTAGGGCTCGTCACTAATTATCCAGCAGAAAATGAGCTTCCCTGGCTGTAATATAAGCTGATGCTACAGGTTTGCTGATTATTCAATTCTGATGCTAATTGCACTGGTTTCTGTGCTGCCATGTAGTAATTATGTGTATTAATTACTAATCAGCCTTATATTGTGACATTTCTATTCTATGTGTACTGTATATTGTGAGTGGCTCCCTAAGCTCAGTAAGTGACAGCAGCACAGAGCATGTGAATCAGTGAATCAGCAGAAAAGAAGATGGGGAGCTACTGGGGCATCTTTGGAGACACAGATCTTTACTGCTAAAGGGCTGTGGTTGCCTTGGGCTGGTACAGAAGCACAAAACATCATGTACAACATTTCTACCTACTTCTTTAGTTAGGCTTTAATTCTCCTTTAACCTTTACAAAAGATTTGGCTTTGAATAAAATGAGTTATGTATCCTTTCAACAGGCCATTGAATGTAGAATCCCTCCTACTATAGACAACACAGAGGAAGATCCTCAAACCCAAAGCCTCATCAGAATCCATAAGCCATTGCCCCCTCCAAGGGTTGTGAGAAAGGCTGTAGAATCATTCATATTGGCAACCCAGCCTCCATATGTCAGTGTATAGTTGAAGCAGTATGCCGTATCTTCATTTTTTTCTATTTATTGAACAAAGACATTTACACTGAACTTAATAATCATAGAGAACAACAAACAGAATATTGCAGCCAAGTCAAACACAAGGAGAGTGCGCTCTCTCCACGAGGAAGAACAATCGAAGAAGAATGGGGAACAAATCAGACATCAGATAGAAGTGCTTAATTAGCCAATATTCTACATGCCCTTCGGCACTTAACATTGAAAATCAAAGTTGTGAAAATGTATGTTATGTCAACCTGCAATGGAACGGCAGAGCTCGCTGTCTAGTCTGATGTTGTTTAGACTTCTCATCTTGACTAACATCTGACCTTCTGCGCTTATTATGCATCGTTTTCACTAGTCTCCGTGTTGTTCCTATTAGCCTGACCCAGTCTGAACTCTTGAGGAATATGTAGACTGGTAAAGTTTTTTGTTTTTTTTCTTTTTCTGATATAAACAAATTCAGTAAAACTGCCCGACATGTTTTGTACATTCCAATTAAATCTGTTTTATAATGAATAGATGGAATTTGAAAAATATTGTTTTCGTGACCAGGGATGGGCGAATTTGACCCGTTTCGTTTCGCCAAAAATTCGCCGCCGGCGACATGTCGCAGACGCCCATTAAAGTCTATGGGCAAATTATTTTGTCGCAAGTTTTTTTTTTTTTTTTGACGCACGTCTCCATACAAGTCTATGAACGTAATTTTTTCGGCGACACGAGGCGAAAAAATTCGCCCATCCCTATTCGTGACTGTGAAAGGGTTGGTTTTGGAGGATATCGAACATATGTTGTACAGGTATGGGATCCTTTATCCGGAAACCAAAGCTCCGTATTACGGAAAAGCTGTCTCCTATAGGGGTATATTTATCAAAGAGTGAAGTTAATAGTGAAGTTCCGCCCCTAGAGTGAAATTACGCCACTTCCCATTCATTTCTATGGGGTTTTTAAAGGCGTATTTATCAAAGGGTGAAATTTCACTTTCACCTATTGATAAATACGCCTTTCAAAATCCCATAGAAATGAATGGAGAGCTGCGGAATTTCACTCTAGTGGCGTAAATTTACCCCATAGACTCCATTATAATCAAATAATCCAAAAATGTTTAAATGATTTCCTTTTTCTGTGTAATAATAAAACAGTCGCTTGTACTTGATCCCAACTAAGATATAATTAATCCTTATTGGAGGCAAAACCAGCCTATTGGCTTTATTTAAAGTTTATATGATTTTCTAGTAGACTTAAGACAAGGAGATCCAAATTATGGAAAGACCCCCGGAAACCATCAGGTCCCAAGCATTCTGGATAACAGATCCTATACCTGTACCATGTAATATTTAAGCCTAATTGAAGTTAATTGAAGGATTTAATTTATGCCACTAATTGATCTTGGATGTAAAATTAGCTAAGCATTAAGTCATTTTAGGGTTGCCACTTTTTTTTTTTAGAAATTGGGCAGGGGGCGGGCCAGTGACATTGGGGCGGGGCGTTGATGTCGGGGGCAGGCCTGTGATATCAGGGCCGGGACTGACGACGTGGCAATCAGCGATGGGCTGATCACCATGTCATTCACTTCAATGTCCTGTCTGGATTTTTGGATTTCCTAATTTGGGCAGCCTTTCCAAAAACCGGACAGGTGGCAAGTCATGTCTTTGTCAATTTTGATAAAATAATTCAGGATTTTTTATCTATGAAGGAAAATGTTAATATTGAAATTAACAGAGAATATATACAGAGAATATTTCATCATCTGTCTATGTACCAATGGATCTGAAGGTTCAGGGTCTTCAACATAGACTATGCCCCGAACCTCCAGACCATGCCCTTCCCTAAACCCAACCATAGTCGGATTTTCAGGCTAAACCCAGCGCAGACCACGAAAACTTCAAATTGAGAAAGGTGCCTCTCCCATTGACTTATACTGGACCTTGACAGCTCAGAGATGGTGGTGTTTTAGATTTGGGTTTTTGCAGCATCGGGTTTCTAATAAATCTAGAAAAATTTGAGTTTTTTTTCACAAAAAATTTTAGTTTTTGCCCCAAAAAGCCAGACCAGATAAATTTGAGGTTAAAGGGATACTGTCATGGCAAAAAAAATTTTTTTCAAAATGAATCAGTTAATAGTGCTGCTCCAGCAGAATTCTGCATTGAAATCCATTTCTCAAAAGAGCAAACAGATTTTTTTATATTCAATTTTCAAATCTGACATGGGGCTAGACATATTGTCAATTTCCCAGCTGCCCCAAGTCATGTGACTTGTGCTCTGATAAACTTCAATCACTCTTTACTGCTGTACTGCAAGTTGGAGTTATATCCCTCCTCCCTTTACCCCCCAGCAGCCAAACAAAAGAACAATGGGAAGGTAACCAGATAACAGCTCCCTAACACAAGATAACAGCTGCCTGGTAGATCTAAGAACAACACTCAATAGTAAAATCCCATGTCTCACTGAGACACATTCAGTTACATTGAGAAGGAAAAACAGCAGCCTGCCAGAAAGCATTTCTCTCCTAAAGTGCAGGCACAAGTCACATGACCAGGGGCAGCTGGGAAATTGACAAAATGTCTAGCCCCATGTCAGATTTCAAAATTGAATATAAAAAAATCTGTTTGCTCTTTTGAGAAATGGATTTCACTGCAGAATTCTGCTGGAGTAGCACTATTAACTGATGTGTTTTGAAAAAAACATGTTTTCTGATGACAGGATCCCTTTAAGTAAATAACCCCCAATATATAGATTCATTAGAAGCCGTATAGTCAGTTTATCATTGTGGCAAAACCCTTACAATTCCCATAAATATATTACCCTGGCCAATTATAGCTTAAGGCCCCCAGCATCAGACCATTGCATCACACAGTTAATAACTAGTATATTTTGCAAACAATTTTTTTTTTTTAATTAAAATGAGTATTGTAACTGCTTTTAGACCAAGTTTTAGGTGTAAAAACTGATTCCCTAAATTAGTTTGGGTCCCCTGAGAAGAACATGAAGAAGCAGTGGCTTTAGAGCATCTATGATATGACTGATGATGATGGTTTGTGTCAATTGATGAGGCCTTGTGACCTAGATTGGCAAACCCTTTGTGATGTCATGATACAGGAATTACAGGTATAGGATCCGTTATCCAGATAACTCCGAATTACAGGAGGCCTTCTCCAATAGATTCCATTTTAATCAAAAACATTTTTAAAAATAATTTCCTTTTTCCTCTGTAATAATAATAAAACAGTCGCTTGTACTTGATCCCAACTAAGATATAATTAATCCTTATTGGAACTGAAACCAGCCAAGACTGGTTCACCTTTAAGTTAACTTTTAGTATGTTTAGTATGGTAATTCTAAGCAACTTTTCAATTGCTCATTATTTTTTTTTTTTTTTTTTTATAGTTTTTGAATTATATGCCTTCTTCTTCAGACATTTCCAGCTTTCAAATGAGGGTCACTGACCCCATCTAAAAAACAAATGCTCTGTAAGGCTACAAATGTATTGTTATTGTTACTTTTTATTCCTCATCTTTCTATTCAGGCCTCTCCTATTCATATCCCAGTCGCTTATTCAAATCAGTGCATGGTTGCTAGGGGAATTTGGACCCTAGCAACCAGACTGCTTGCATTACAAACCGGAGAGCTGCTGAATAAAAAGCTAAATAACTCAAAACCCACAAATAAAAAAAAATCAATTGCAAATTGTCTCAGAATATCCCTCTCTACGTCCTACTAACAGTTAATTCAAAGGTAAACAACCCCTTTAAGGTATGGAGATCCAAATTACAGAAAGATCCCTGATCCGTAAAAACCTCAGGTCCCAAACATTCTGGATAACAGGTCCCATACCTGTAGATAGAGAATAAACTTACTAACCTTAATACTAAGGGACACATTTACTATGGTTCGAGTATCGAGGGTTAATCAACCCTAGATATTCGACCATCGAAGTTAAATCCTTCAACTTTGAATATCGAAGTCGAAGGATTTACCGCAATTCGTTTGATCGAAAAACGATTAAATCCTTTGAACCGAACAATTCGAAGGATTTTAATTCATCAATCGAACGATTTTCCTTCTATCACAAATTGCTAGGAAAGCTTATGTGGACCTTCCCCATAGGCCAACATTGGTGCTCAGTAAGTTTTAGGTGGCAAAGTTTTTTTTAAAGAGACAGTACTTCGACTTTCGAATGGTCGAATAGTCGAACGATCTTTAGTGCGAATCGTTCAATTCAAAGTCGTCGTCGAAGGTCGAAGTAGCCAATTTGATGGTCGAAGTAGGCAAAAAAAAACTTCGAAATTTGAAGTTTTTTTCCTTCTAATCCTTCACTCGAGCTTAGTAAATGTGCCCCTAAAACTGAAAAGCAAGGTGATTTTTCAGTGATGCTGAGTTGGCCGCAGATGAAATGATCTTGGTTTTGCAGAGCCACCTCAAAAATATTGATTTAGAAACCATGTTTGGTGATGTCATAGGTTATGGCGGGCACTGAGTGATGTCACTTGAATCTCATGGCTCATTACAACTTGCATTATAATAGTGTACCCCTCTACTGTTACACATGTGGACTTTATAGGGGTCATCTCCATGCCTTCTAATAGCAAGTTCATTTTTCTTTATATATTGGTGCATCCACAATAGGCTTATAAAAAATCACGAGTTTTTCAGAATTTATTAAACCTCAAGGATGCAAAAGTCTGAATCTGAAAATCCGGCATCTCAGACCTGTCAAGGTTGCATATAAGTCAATAGGACAAGTCCCAATGATTTTTTGATGTGCGCTGGGTTTCGGGTGAAATTTCCGAAAAACATCATGAAATTCGTGAAAATTGGATGAAAAAAATCCGAATTAAAATAGTGAAAATCTGATTTTTTTTCCCGCAAAGCAAATTTTCGGGAAAATGTAATAATAAATAAGCGTAAAAAAACCGGAACGGATTTGATCAGAGTTTGTAGCAGAAAATATTGAGACAAATTCGGACTTTGATAAATAACCCCCTAGAATGTTTCCATCAATTACATAATGTGCCAGGGAATTATTTATTCTGTCTCTGCCTCAGAAGCCTGTCCCATCAATGAGACGTCCCTGAATAAACTGCCTTCATGATCGCACGGCTGAAAGCTCCTTGTCTTGTTGTGCTGGATATATAAGTATTAAATGTTCAATCAGAGCTCGAGGTTGTCTGGCTCTTGATCTTCCATTCCCCCCCTTCCTTAACTGTCAGCTGGTGTTGAGAGTTATAGTTCTCAGTTGTCGTGCCAAGGCACCTGCATTAACAGAGACATCATTCCATCAAGGTTGGTTGGAAAGGTTACCAGTGTAGGTAAATGTTTGTATGAATTAAATTAATGAGTAAAAATGAATACATGAATGGGATCCATTATCCGGAAATCTGTTATCCGGAAAGTTAGGGAATGGTCGTCTCCCATAGATTAAATTTTATCCAAATAATCCAAAAGTTTAAAATAGGGATGCGCCGAATCCACTATTTTGGATTCGGCCAAACCCCCGAATCCTTTGTGAAAGATTCGGCTGAATACCGAACCGAATCCGAATCCTTTTTGCATATGCAAATTAGGGGTGGGAAGGGGAAAAAGATTTTACTTCCTTGTTTTGTGACGAAAAGTCACGCGATTTCCCTCCCAACCCCTAATTTGCATATGCAAAAAGGATTCGGTTCGGCCGGCAAGAAGGATTAGGCCAAATCCGAATCCTGCTGAAAAAAGCCGAATCCTGGATTCGGTGCATCCTTAGTTTAAAACTGATTTCCTTTTTCTCTGTAATAATAAAACAGTAACTTGTACTTGATCCCAACTAAGATATAATTAATCCTTATTGGAAGCAAAACCAGCCTATTGGCTTTATTTCATGTTTAAATCATTTTCTAGTGGACCTAAGATATAAAAATTACAAATTACATAAAGATCCATTATTCAAGCATTCTGGATAACAGGTCCCATATCTGTACATGGATATAGATACAGGTATGAGATCCCCTGTTAGAATCCTGCAGGGGGTCGGGTACCCGCGGGTTACTAGCAAAAACCTGCAGTACACTGCGGGTTGTAGGTAGAAGTTTTGGGAGCGGGTATAGGCGGTGGTCGGCAGTTCTTCAGGTTTGCAGGTTGTGGGTCTTCTCAATAGAGAGTTTTACTCCTTTTTTTCTGATCACGCCTACTTCTAGTGATGTCACTTCCGGTTTACAATGACAGCACTTCCTGTTTTACTCCTTTTTTTCTGTTCACGCCTACTTCTAGTGATGTCACTTCCGGTTTACAACGACAGCACTTCCTGTTTCTTGATGGTCAGTGGGTTGCGGATCGGGTTGTGGATAAGGTACTTTCGGGTCGGGTAGCAGGTCCAAGCAGTAAGTATGCGGGTTGCGGGTCCAGGTGTGGGTTGTGGGTCGCGCAGGACTCTATCCCCTGTGCAGAAACCCATTATCCAAAAGCTCCGAATTACAAAAAGGCCATCTCCTATAGACCACCATTTATTTATTTTTTTATTTCTAATTGCTTTATTTATTTATGATTCTGATTATTTCCTTTTTCTTTGTACCTTGTTTAAATGATTCTTAGCGTATAAAAGGTATGGGGGGATCTGAATTACAGAAAGATCCGTTAACTGGAAATATTCAGGCCCCAAACATTCCTGTATGGAAGTATTTAAGATTTATTTTTTCCGATTCTCTGATAATGGTGACCCAAGACAACCTTTCAGTTATACCCCAAGGCAATGATTGTCAGACTTTCCCCAAGCCTCATTGGAGGTCCAGTGTTTGGGAAGGGCCCACGTTAGCTTATAACAAGGTTACAGATATCACAATAAAAACATTGGGGTATCAGCTCTACAGCCTCAGTTTCAACAATATCTAGGACAGAAAATTAGATTTTTCACCCCAAATCTCAACTGAACAAGAAGCTGGATTTTAGGTGAATCTGTTTTTTTCTATTGGGTTGAGCCTACCCCACCCTTCCCCAACATCATTGTCCCAGGTTGCCCCCAGAGGGTCACCCCCACTGGACCAGTGGCACACTCCAATTTAATGTGTGGTTTCAGGCTTCCATGAGATTGCCATTGTTCGGAGCCGCGTTATGACGGCTGCAAAAAACATGGTGGGTTAAAACTCATCAAATCCATAGGTCATTAACAGGTATTGCTCTTTCCCCCTTCACTTATTAAAGGGATACTGTCATGGGAAATTTTTTTTTTTTTCAAAATGAAGCAGTGAATAGTGCTGCTCCAGCAGAATTCTGCACTAAAATCCATTTCTCAAAAGCGCAAACAGATTTTTTTATATTCAATTTTGAAACCTGACATGGCGCTAGACATATTGTCAATTTCCCAGCTGCCCCAAGTCATGTGACTTATGCTCTGATAAACTTCAATCACTTTTTACTGCTGTACTGCAAGTTGGAGTGATATCTACCCCCTCCCTCCCCTTCCCAGCAGCCAAACAAAAGAACAATGGGAAGGTAACCAGATAACAGCTCCCTAACACAAGATAACAGCTGCCTGGTAGATCTAAGAACAACACTCAATAGTAAAAACCCATGTCCCACCGAGACACCGGAAAAACAGCAGCCTGCCAGAAAGCATTTCTCTCCTAAAGTGCAGGCACAAGTCACATGACCAGGGGCAGCTGGGAAATTGATAAAATGTCTAGCCCCATGTCAGATTTCAAAATTGAATATAAAAAAATCTGTTTGGTCTTTTGAGAAATGGATTTCAGTGCAGAATTCTGCTGGAGCAGCACTATTAACTGGTTCATTTTGAAAAAAACATTTTTTCCCATGACAGTATCCCTTTAATAAATAAAAAAGGCATCCACGTTCCATTTACTCCTATGGGATTTTTAGTAACGTATTTATCAAAAGGCGAATTCTAACTTTCACCCACTGATAAATACAACTCTAAAAATCCCATAAGAATAAATGGAATGTGGGTGAGTTTTTATTTGATTTTTTTTAAGGGGTTGTTCACCTTTAAATTAAGGGGCAGATTTATCAATGGTCCGAAAATTCGAATTTGAGCTAATTTTTGTGTGCCTTGACTAGGGAACAGCCCAAATTTGATTCGAAAAATAGAAAATTCGAATTTCAAAATTTATCATGTACTGTCTCTTTAAAAATTCGACTTTGACCATTCGCCATCTAAAGCCTGCCGAATGGGGGACCTCCTAGAACCTATTTGGAATCACTTTGAAAAATGTTTTTTTTCGGGGAGGAAATCTTTGAATCCGTCGATTCGAATGCGCTATTACTTTGATTCGTACGTTTCAAATTCGATTGAAAACGGACCTATTTGATCAAAAACTGACCTATTTGGCCAAAAAAAACAGTCGATTTCATTTCGGTTGATCTTTTTGAATTTGAATTTTGCACTTTCAGACATCTGGTTGCTAGGGTCCAAATTCCCCTAGCAACCATGCACTGATTTGAATAAGAGACTGAAATATGAATAGGAGAGGCCTGAATAGAAAGATGAGGAATAAAAAGGAGCAATAACAATACATTTGTAACCTTACAGAGCATTTGTATTTAGATGGGGTCAGTGACCCCCGTTTGAAAAGGTTTAAAGACTCAGAAGAAAAAAGCAAATAATTAAAAAAAACTATACATAAGAAATAATGAAGTCCAATTCAAAACTTGCTTAGAATTGCTCACTCTATAACACGCTAAAACTTAACGCAAAGGAGAACCACCCCTTTGAAGAGGTTGTTCACCTTTAAATTAACTGTTAGTAGGATGTAGAGATGAATATTCTGAGACAATTTGCAATTGGTTTTCATTTTTTATTATTTGTGGTTTTTTAATTATCTAGCTTTTTATTCAGCAGCTCTCCAGTTTGCAATTTCAGCCATGTGGTTGCTAGGGTCCAAATTCCCCTAGCAACCATGCATTGATTTGAATAAGAGACTGGAATATGAATAGGAGAGGGGCCTGAATAGAAAGAGGAGTAATAAAAAGTAGCAATAACAATACATTTGTAGCCTTGAAGAGCATTTGTTTTTTTACATGGGGTCAGTGACCCCTATTTGAAATCTGTAAAGACTCAGAAGAAGAAAACAAGTAATTAAAAAAAACTATACATAATAAATAATGAAGACCAATTAAAAACTTGCTTAGAATTGCTCATTCTATAGCACGCTAAAAGTTAACATAAAAGTGAATCATCCCTTTAAAGGAGAAGTAAAGGCTAAAAGTAAGTAAGCTTTATTAGAAAGGTCTATAAAAAATACACCAGTAAACCCTCAAAGTAATGCTGCTCTGAGTTTCCTCTGTCAAAAGAAACAGCACATTTCTTTCCTTCTATTGTGTACTCATGGGCTTCTGTATCAGACTTCCTGTTTTCAACTTAAACCTCCAGGGCTAGGGCTTGAGCATGCTCAGTTTGTTCCTCCCTCCCCCTCCCTTCTCTGCTGTAATCTGAGCCCAGTGCTATAAGTGAGCAGGGAGAGACTCAGGCAGGAAGAGATGTCACAGCAAGCTAATATGGCAGCTGCTGTCCTAAACAAACAGAGAGCTTCTAGAGCTTTTTACTCAGGTATGGTAAAGCATTCTGCAGAATAAATATATTGTTATAACTTGCACTATTGTGGCTAATCTATTGGCAATAATCTGCTTCAGTAGCTTTCCTTCTCCTTTAAGCTCCAAATAAAACAATACAACTTTAAACAAAGTAACAATTGTAAACAAACCAAAAAAATAAAACAATGTTAAATGCAACACTGTATTATTATGCGTCAGTCATTCATCAGACAACAGCTCTTGCTCCTTTACATGTTCAAGAGCAACAGTTTTATGATGCAGAACTACAACTCCCAAGATCGTGGGTTAGAGAGGGGGAAGGATAAGCGAGCCTGTGTCTGTATTCATTAAAAACAAAACGAGAGCAGAACGTGCAGCTGGGACGCTTCCTGGAGGAATATATACATATATAATGATTATTTTGTAACCTATCAGGGCTGCTCTCATTTGCCTGCTGGCCACACGGCTTGTGCCTGTCTCATTTGGAAGCAGGGGACGTGTGATCTTTTTTTTTTTTCCTCTTCTCTAATTTAAAATAACCTTGGCCGCAGTTTAATTGGGTATCGTTTATTTCTGTCGCCGTTACACGGTGTTCTATATGCATCGCACCTGTTCCGGCAATTATTACAGCTGGAGGAGCAGCCACTGCCCTGATTGGTCCACAGCACATTTAGGAAATCCTTCTGTAAGAATTAAAAAAAAAACAAGTGACCCCATTTCTTATCTCCGCTTGCACTTTTCTTTGTAACCGCCTGCCCGACGCGTTTGCAACTATCCCACGGAATATAAAAGGATAAAAGTATTCGGTTTTTTTTGGTTTTTGGTTTCCTCTCGACCGAGCGGAGTGTCCTGCCTCCCAGTGAAACGTGTTCCATTAATATATAATCAGTGCTGAAAAACAATGCTGGAGCCGGATTGGAAAGGTGGGGCCGGGCTGCTTTGAAACTGTCGTTTTTTTGGCTGCTGAGCTGCCCAGTGTGTTAGTCAAGCAGTGCTGAACCTGTTGCTGCAGTAGCCGACTTAGTATTTTGCTTGTTAGATAGAGGAAGGAGGGCTGTCTGCTGTCTGGTAGGAGGGCATTGTCTGTGTCTTTTTCCCTATCACACACACACTCACACACACACACACACATACCCTCGCTCTCTCTCTCGTCTCTGTGGTTTGTAAGGTAGGTTGCAGAGTGTGTGTGTGTGTGTTTATACACAACATCAAGATCAGGAAAATGGAATCATTAGACAGGCAGCCAGTCATTACCACTTACACTCTAGTTCCAGGGAGACTTGGATTATGAGAAGAGAAAACTCTCAGCTCTGGGGGACAAGGTAGGCCAGTTAACTTTCCTAAAAATAATAATAAAAATAATAAAAAGATAAAGAGGGAAAAAGATGCAGTTTTATTTTCTCTTTCTTGTTTTTGCTGTCTATTTTCTACAACTGTATCTTGCTTTCCTCTTTTTAACAGGCCTACCCCAAAAGGAGACGTTTTTTTATTTATGTCTTTATGGGTGTGACATATAGAGTTGTTTTATTTCCCAATCTCCTTATTATTATTTTTATTTCCTTCCCCTTCATTAAATCAATCTCCCTCACTCTGCTGCAACTCTCTCGGCGTCATTGTCTCTTTATTAAGCTCCCTGTGCCAATTAATGCAATCTATTTATTTTCCGTGCTCGGATATTTGCCTGATGTATGTCACATTATTGTGCCGCCCTTTATACTCCTCGTATCAAACTTCCCACGACGAGAGAATAAAAAAGACAGGTTGGAATATGAAGGGACTTTCAGTCATTTTATTTTTAATCTCTTTATTTATTTTGCAACGGCAGCTACGATTACATCTCTCCCCCAAACCATCCTCTTTTGTTTTTTGTTTTTGGATGTGTTAATTTGGAAAAAGCACGGGAATATTAAAAAGCAAGATTAGATGTTGGCTTTTTTCAACTTTACTTTTTTTTTTTTCTCCTTGTTTTCTAAGCCGGGCATCGATCTGAATGCAGAACTGAACTTTCTAACTGGCAGCTTTGAAAATGAATCCGTCGGTAGGAGATATGTTTGTAAATGTCGTGGGTTTTGGAGAGGGTGGGGGGCACAGGGAATATGTAAAAATAAAGGTCTCAGAAAAGTCAAAATGAGTCTCCCATGTAAAATCTTAAAGTGAAAGCTCCCTCCTGTTTATCATGCACATGAAAGCCTTGGATTAATAGCTTCTACGGCAGTTATATACACAGACCTATAATCCAAAATGCTTCCGGATAACATAATTTGGGTCTCCATACATTGTGTACTAAAGAATCATATAAACATTAAATAAACCCAATAGGCCGGTTTGGCTTCCAATAAGGATTAATTATATCTTAGTTGGATCAAGCTACCGTTTTATTATCACACGGAAAAAGTGGAACCGTTTTTTTTAAAAATGATATTATTTGGATAAAATGGAGTCCATGGGAGACGTTCTTTCCGTAATCCGGAGCTTTCTGGATAATGGATCCCATATATATCTGTTGTGATGCGAGACATAAGAGAAATGTTGGGTGAGACATTGAGGAAACATGAAGTCTTCCGAAAAAAAACCCCAAGAGCATTTCTGCAACATGGGACAACGTAGAAAATTATGGATGAACGTTGCCCCCGTTTTTAAAGCGTTATTATGTGCCGCAAGTGCTTCCGTTGTTGTTTGCTGCTATTTTGTCGTGTTGTGTTGTGTAGGCCCGACAAGGGGAATTGGGATGAGTACAGCTATACTGGCAGTTTCTCTTTAATACCACCGGCTGTTTGTTCTTTGCTACATTTGGCAAATGCTGAGAAGGGCTTTGCATATCCAACAGGTATCCTATGTCCACTTTCAGCTCTTTTCTTTGCTGAGTCCCGTCGCCTTTTCCAAAATAAATAAAGTTACCGCAGATCAAAGGAAAATTGTTTTTGGATTTTCGATTAAAAGAGCATGTTCGTTTTTTTTTTTTTTTTTGTTCTTTTTTTCGGCAGCCACCGGAAGTGACTTATTAAAGCAGAGGTGGCCTGTGCCCGAGCTGAAAAAAAAAAAAAACAATTCGCCAGTTAATCGCCCTTTAACCTATTTTCCTGTTTCATTGGAACATTTAAAAGTCATTTCCAAAAAGTTCAAAGTCTTTTTTGAGCGTGAGTGTGTGCCGTGGAGCTGGCCCTTCATTGTGGGAGCTGCTCAGGCGTGGGATATATTATGTAAATAGAGACTGGACTAATGGGCAGAGTGGAAAAGTACAGACTGGGGCCATTCAGCAGCTGAATATTTTTGGAGCACAATAAGATGCCTTATGCCCATACTGTGAATCATGGGTAAGAGAGGTTATTTCACATTTTAACCCATTCTTGCCACACACTTCCAGGCATTTTGTAATTACAGTTCTCCGGACCACAACACTGTTATAAAAACAGAAATGCCTTGGCAATAATTGTATCCTCTGTAATGATCCCAACTGCAATTTCCTTATACTCGTGTTTACATAAAGTGACTTTCTTTCTAACCGGACACAAAGTACAATCTCCAAGTTTTATTCATTTCTAGACTCTTTCAGGGGTGACTGTAGCAATCGCTGCTGCCGGTCTTGTGTGATTTTATTAGAAGTATATTAAACACTGCCTTTACTTCTTCACTGTTTGCCCTTTTCTTCTGCACCAGAGAACGTAATAATTATTTTAATATGAAAATACATGTGGCACTTGAACGCCTGCTTATTATATAGAATGTATCCCAAGTTTGCAGCATTCAAAAGCTACTGAGCAATACTGCTATTTTATTTTTATATTTTTTTTAAATGTGATGTTGGAGCCAACAATGTTGTCGTTAATAGAGAGGGACCAGCACAATTTTCTGAATTTATTTGTCAAATTCCGGAATGTTTTCTGACTTATAACTCTTGATTTAATTTTCAGTAATGTATGGGGACAGGATTTATTAAAGCCCAGTAATATATGGAGATATAATTCCTTAATGCCCAGAAATATATGGGGAGCTAACATCCAGTTATATATGGAGATAGAATTCTGTAAAGCCCAGAAATATATGGGGATAGGATTCCTTAAAGCCCAGAAATATATGGAGATAGGATTCCTTAAAGCCCAGTAATATACGGGGATAGGATTCCTTAAAACCCAGAAATATTTGGAGATAGGATTCCATAAAAGTCCAGAAATATACAGGGATAGGATTCCATAAAGCCCAGAAATATACGGGGATAGGATTCCTTAAAGCCCAGATATATATGGGGATAGGATTCCATAAATCCAAGAAATATACGGGGATAGGATTCCTTAAAGCACAGAAATATATGGGGATAGAATTCCTTAAAGCCCAGAAATATATTTTGATAGGATTCCTTAAAACCCAGAAATATATGGGGATAGGATTCCTTAAAACCCAGAAATATATGGGGATAGAATTCCTTAAAGCCCAGAAATATATGGGGATAGGATTCCATAAATCCAAGAAATATACGGGGACAGGATTCCTTAAAGCCCAGAAATATATGGGGATAGGATTCCATAAATCCAAGAAATATACGGGGACAGGATTCCTTAAAGCCCAGAAATATATGGGGATAGGATTCCTTAAAGCCCAGAAATATATGGGAATAGAATTCCTTAAAGCCCAAAAATATACAGGGATAGGATTCCTTAAAGCCCAGAAATATATGGAGATAGGATTCCTTAAAGCCCGGAAATATATGGGGATAGTATTCCATAAAGCCAAGAAATATATGGGGATAGGATTCCTGAAAAGCCCAGAAATATATGGGGATAAAATTCCTTAAAGCCCAGAAATATATGGGGACAGAATTCCTTAAAGCCCAAAAATATACAGGGATAGGATTCCATAAAGCCCAGAAATATACAGGGACAGGATTCCTTAAAGCCCAGAAATATATGGGAATAGAATTCCTTAAAGCCCAAAAATATACAGGGATAGGATTCCTTAAAGGAAAACTATACCCCCAAACAATGTAGGTCTCTATTAAAAGACACTGAGTAAAACAGCTCATGTGTAAAACCCTGCTTCATGTAAATGAACCATTATCATAATAATATACTTTTTTAGTAGTATGTGTCATTGGGTAATCATAAATAGAAAATTGCCATTTTAAAAAATAAGGGCCGCCCCCTGAGATCGTAAGATTCACTATGCACACATACAAACCACATGTAAGGTCACATGAGCCAATTAACAGACAGAGTTCTGCCTTTTGCTTCCTCACTTCTTCCTGTTACAGTTAGTGTTGTAGTATTTCTGGTCAGGTGATCTCTGAGGCAGCACAGATAGAGTCACGAAATGGTGGTTCAAGGCAAGAGATGTAAAAGGGCAATATTTATGTAAATATATATTCCAGTTTGGTAAGATTCTTTAATATGTCATTCAATTAGATATAAACTATCTGTTGCTTAAGTATTCATTTTTGGGGTATAGTTTTCCTTTAAAGCCCAGAAATATATGGGGATAGGATTCCATAAAGCCCAGAAATATATGGAGATAGGATTCCTTAAAGCCCGGAAATATATGGGGATAGGATTCCATAAAGCCCAGAAATATATGGAGATAGGATTCCTTAAAGCCCGGAAATATATGGGGATAGGATTCCATAAAGCCAAGAAATATATGGGGATAGGATTCCTTAAAGCCCAGAAATATATGGGGATAGGATTCCTGAAAAGCCCAGAAATATATGGGGATAAAATTCCTTAAAGCCCAGAAATATATGGGGACAGAATTCCTTAAAGCCCAAAAATATACAGGGATAGGATTCCATAAAGCCCAGAAATATATGGGGATAGAATTCCTTAAAAGCCCAGAAATATATGGGGATAAAATTCCTTAAAGCCCAGAAAAATATGGGGATAGAATTCCTTAAAGCCCAAAAATATACAGGGATAGGATTACTTAAAGCCCAGAAATATATGTTGATAGGATTCCTTAAAGCCCATAAATATACAGGGATAGGATTCCTTAAAGCCCAGAAATATATTGGGTTAGAATTCCTTAAAGCCCAGAAATATATGGGGATAGGATCCCTTAAAGTCACAGGCCATGCTTCTGATCAGAGGAGAGGGCACAGGTATAAAGTCCAGGGTGGTCTTGTTTAAGCTGAAATAAATATTGATGGTAGACAGTAGGTACCATGTTACTCAGCAGGAAAAACGCCGGCGCAACAGGGAAGAAAAATGTATTAGTTTTAACTTTCACTTGGCAGAGACTTTGGGGTGCCCCGGCCCATTTTCCAAATCTAATGGCATCGAGTCAGGGCTGTAGATTTATATATTTTCTATTCGGCTTTACGTTGGAACTTTTATCAGACATAAGGTGCAAATGAATTTTAATATTTCACACAGAGCTATTGTCATGTACTGTATGGCCACATGTGCCCGGCTCAGCAAAACTATGGCTCCCTTTTATTAGTCTTACTTTGCCTTTGATTCTGAACGCAGGATTGTCAGTGGGTAAAGTGTTGCTCCAGTATCGCTGCTGAAATATCAAGAGCAGTGTGACTGGCATCATGTTTTCACATGACTATATCCAGTTATACATTACAGGCAAAGTATACACGATTTTTTTTTATCTTCTTTTATTGTTTATCTCCAAGTTCCAGGGCCAAAATCCCTGCCAAGATTTAACTGGTTGTCAGCAGCTCCCCGTACCTCTTCCGTCCGGCTCTTCTGAAAAACATTTTTATCCTGATTTACTTTACGTTAAACTGAATCAAACAACTAGATAGATATAGAATTCTTATTTTAGCTTTTTAGCTTCTTTTATTGTGGCCTAAACTCAACACAATCGTTTTGCCACAAAAAAACTTTTTTTCCCCATTACTGTAATGTATTTATAATATATATAATATATAATATATAAACTGGATTGAGTATTTGTTCCATGAATTAAGTCAAACATGCAAATGCAAATTTTTGTATTTTTTCCAAGTCAGCTGCTTGGCAAGTGCTTTACATATTTTGGAGCGAGGGCAAGATCAGTGTGTTAGCTCTGAAGCACCATTTGCATTTGTCACTGCACTTTATTTCCTATAAGGCCATTTAAAAAAAAATAATATAAAAAAGTTTGGTGACAAATTCATCCTTTTATAAACGAGTTATAAAGGTATTTGTGAAGCCACAATGATGTTGCTGCACTGGCTTTCATCTAAGCTTTGGATTAAACCAAAATAATTAAATATACAGGTATGAGACCTGTTATCCAGAATGCTCGGGACGTGGGGTTTTCCGAGTAATGGATGTTTCCATAATTTGGATATTCATACCTAGGGGCAGATTTATCAAAGGTCGTAGTGAATTTTCGAATTAAAAAAATTTGAATTTCCAGCTATTTTTTTGTGTACTTCGACTACGGAATAGTCCAAATTCAATTCAAATTTGAAAAAAATTAAAAATTTGAATATTGAAATTTATCATGTACTGTTTCTTTAAAAATTCAACCTTTTGCCATTTAAAACTGCCAAATTGCTGTTTTAGCCCATGGGGGACCTCCTAGAACCCATTTGGAGTCAATTGGTGGACTGAAAAATCGAATTTGATTCGCACAATTCGAATGCGCTTTTATTACTTCAATTCGTATGATTCCAATTTGATCAAAAACAAACCTATTCAGCCAAAAAAAAAAAAACTTAGCTTTGTTTTTTTAATACATTTCAGTTGATCTTTTTTAATTTGAATTTCGAAGTTTTTCACATTCTAAATAAATAATAAATGTGCCCCTAACTGTTAGTATGATGTAGAGAGGGATATTCTGAGACAATTTGTAATTGGTTTTCATTTTTTATTGTTTGTAGTTTTTGAGTTATTTAGCTTTTTTATTCAGCAGCTCTCCAGTTTGTAATTTCAGCCATCTGTTGATAGGGCCCAAATTACCCTAGCAACCATGCATTGATAAATAATAAAACAGTACCTTGTACTGAATCCCAACGAAGATAAAAATTAATCCTTATTGGAGGAAAAATTATCCTATTGGGTTTTAATTATTTTCAAGTAGAGGATGATCCAAATTCTGGAAAGATCTCTTATCTGGAAAACCTCAGGTCCCGAGCATTCTGGATATCAGAAAAGAAGCCATTTCTAACATTTACTATCCCTCTGTTTTTTTCAGATTTTGTAAATATTCTATATTTTTGGCATTATATGAGTAGGGTTGTCACCTGCCCAGTGTATTACCAGCCAGGGCCAATATTCTGTGGCTCCATAATTTCCTCTGTGTTCTGGGTGTGTATATAGTGTGTACGTAATATAGTGAATAAAGTACCCCCTTTTGTAAAATATAAGGATATTATAAGTTACTGAGGATTTTTATGACCATATACAGTAAAAGTACGAGGCCGAATTATAATACACAATTTGCAGTGAGTCATGTGACAGAAATGACATCAGAACTCACCGTTTATAACTGATGACATCAGAACTCACCGTTTTAAGGATATCATTTACAAGATTTTCATAGCTTTTGTGTATTATATATATATATACACACACACCATATGGCTAAAAGGAGGCACGCTATCTAATTATTAGAATAATTGAATTAAGCCACACCCATCATTGTTGACACAGGTGCCAGTACAACATACAATAAGATTCTTGACAATTCTGTGGTTCCTGCTTTTGTGGCACTTGTTTGGGGAAGGTCCATGTTTCAGTTTGGTAATGCTGCGAAGCTTCTTTGTTTCCACTGGATGTGGTATTTCTCCCCTCAATTTTTATAACCTTTGTGGTCAGTTCCTGTACGTCGTCCTTGGTATTGGCAATCAATTGAAAGTATAGTTGGTGGAACAGACCAAGGTAGACGCAGAGCTTTAGTGCAAAAAAATCCTTTTATTGACACCCTAACCCTAACTGCACACACACAGGCCACATGGGTCCATGATGGATTTGCAGAGACTTGATTGGCCTGCACTAGACCTGCCTACATCTCATTCCTAAACCAAGGGCATTCATATGCAGTTGCTCCTCCCTTTGCTCCTATAAGAGGCTCTTCTCTTCTAGAAAGGTTTACACTAGATTACAAACATACTAAAGAAAAAACTAAAGAAAAGGTCTCCACTAGAAGTGAAGTTTGCTCAGATCAGGAATTTGGAACCAGACAGCCCTTTCCGAACCCAATCCAGTCCAATCTGGACCAGTGGCAACCCTAGTCTGCACCAAGCCTTGACCTCAACTCTAATGAACATGAATTAGAATGCTGCTCCTCAACATCAGTGGCCAAACTCTTACTATATATGGAAGCAAATCCCACCAAAAATATTCCAACATCTAGTGGAGACCTTTTCTTTATTTTTCTCTTTTTTATGTTTTTTTTTTATGTCTTTTTGTATGTTTGTAAGAGTTGGAGCAAAGGGAGGAACAACTGCATATGAATGAGATGTGAGCAGGCAGGTGCCCCTATACATTTGGTCCTACATTGTGGGGGTTATTTACTAAACCACAAATTTATCTTGTCAGGCTTTTTGGGGCAAAAACTCGAATTCAGCCATCTCAGACCTGCCGAGGTCATGTAGAAGTCAATGGGAGATGTCCCTATCCCAATTGGAAGTTATCGTGATTTGTGCTGGGTTTAGCCCGATAATCTGATATTTTCAGAGGTTAAGGGAAAAAACCCGAAAAAGACCCTAGTGTTTTTAATTAAAAACAGAAAAGACTTATTTTTCAACATGTCTTTTTGTTTAAGCCATTTAAGCACTGAAGAACTGTAATGTTACAGCCCTGCATGTAGCCAATGAATGCGAGGCATTTAATATTCAAATATTACATGTATTACTGTGTTACGTTTGAACAACCACAAATGTATTTTTTATGATCAACTTTTTTCAATTTTTAGATTTGTCCATTTAAATTGGAACAGAGAAAATGTCCTTACATATTTTTACATTATATATATATATATATATATATATATATTTTTTTTTTTTTTATTATTATTATTTTTAATCCTTATGAATATTATTTCATTTGGGTTTTTTCTAAGTTTTTATTATTTTTTCAGTTTTATTGTATTTGCTGGATTTTTTAATATGTGCTCATAAAACAAGATTATCTGTCCAATAACCACAACCCTGATACATGCAGCCTTATGAGGAAGACTTAGTAAAAGAATGAGTTTCCTTGTACAGGTATGGGACCTGTTATCCAGAATGCTCGGGACTTGGTGTTTTCCGGATTACAGATTTCTATAATTTGGATCTTTATACCAGAAGTCTACTAGAAAATCATATAATCATTAAATAAAGCCAATAAGCTGTTTTTGCTTCCAATAAGGATTAATTATATCTTAGTTGGGATCAAGTACAAGTTACTGCTTTATTATTACAGAGAAAAAGGAAATCATTTTTACAAATGTGGATTATTTGATTATAATGGAGTCGATGGGAGTTGGCCTTTTTGTAATTTGGAGCTTTCTAGATAACTGGTTTCTGGATAACTGATCCCATACCTGTAGTAGGATTGACTGTCATTGCCTGTTTTCATTAGAATAAGGAATTGTTCTATGGATAATCCCGACCATGTATTTATTGAAAGGGAAGCCTTCAATAAGGATTTTGTCTCATTTGCTTTTACACTCTTTCCCATCTGGTGATACTGTCCTAACATTCTTGGCTTCTTGCTTGAGATAGCGTTATTCCAGCAAATGGCTTGTGGTGGTCTATTCTTCACCTTTCTGCTCTTTGGGACATATTTTTGTGAAGCAAGTGCTGCATTTATAGTAGGGACCTCTGATGTCATTGAGTTGAAGGTAACACCACTATTTAGTACCCTTATCAATAGTATTGTAATATAAATGTATAAGCAAAGTTCACTCTGGAGAGCCAAACACAACATGTTTCGGACAGACATGTCCTTCATCAGGTGCTAAAGGACATGTCTGTCCGAAACATGTTGTGTTTGAATAAAGTACACTGAATCCAATTTGGCTCTCCAGAGTGAACTTTGCTTATACCTTGGATATTGTGTGGCTTCGACAGTGCCACTCTGTTTGGATAGAGCCTTGATGCCTTTGGAGTGAGGGACCACCCGACAAACAATAGAATTACTTATAATATAAATGGCAGGACAAGTGGTGTCCAGTGGGGATGATGTGAGACTCCAGAAAAGTGATCCCCAACCAGTGACTCATGAGGAACATGTTGCTCACCAACTCCATTGACATTGCTCCCAATGTTCTCAAAGCAGGTGCTTATTTTTGAATTCCTGGCTTGGAAACCAGATGTACTGCCAAATATAGTCTTTTTTAGGATATCAGTCCACATAGGGGCTACTGAATAGCTATCACAGCCCTATTTGATACCTCAGGGACTTTTTTCATGATTGTGTTGGTCCCCAACTCTTTTTACATTTGAATGGTAAAAAAGGTACAGGTAAAAAGCTTGTGGACCCTCACTCTAGAACATGCTATTACAATGGAGTATGGCTTTTAACCAAGTCTTAGTCAATACTAAGAACATCCCTAAGTGCACATTGGGAAAGACCGTGATGTTTTTCCTGTGGGATATTGAGTAATGGTATTCACCATCCTTCATGCTAAATCACATCACGTTAATTATATTCTTCTTAAATTGATATATCTGTAAATTCAGTTGTCAGTGAACAAGGCCTTCATGACAGGTCTTCCCGTTTCTGTTTTTCCCCTAATACTAGAGGCGCGTTTATTAAAGGTCGAATATAAATTCGAAAATACTCGAAATTCAAATGGGAGGTTATTTAAGAAAAAATTTAAACGTCTAAAACTCAAACGAATATTACTGACTCGAAAAACTCAAATCAAAATTTACCAAACTCTGAGTTTTTTACCCGAATGTCAGGAAAGCTATTGACATCTTTAGATGGGTCACTGGACCTCTCCCATTGACTTGAACTCGGCAGGTTTTAGGTATTCGATTTTTCTCACTGCAAAGGTTTGATAACTATCAAATTTCTGATTCGAATCGAGTTTAGATTATTCCCAATTCGAATTTGTAAATTTTGACCAAAAATCAGAAAATTAGAATTCTAATTAAAATTTACTATTCGACCCTTAATAAATCTGCCCCTCAATGTGTAAAACGAAACCGTGTCAATAAAAACTTAAGGATGGAGCCAAACGTAATCTCCAGCGTTAATTGTGTTGGGCTTGTATCGGTTCCTTTAGTTATATATAACAGTTTTTATATTTTATTTTTATATTTGCAAATGTGAATGTTCTGAAAACAAGACCTGCTATTCTCCGTCTCAGAACCATTGGGTTGCTTACAGATCAGGCTGCACAGAAACAGAGAAGTTCAGAGGCAGAAGAATTTCCATTTTTATGCCTTAAATTCCCTCCGCCCCCCTCCATCACAGCACTCAGGCACATGAGAAGGGCTTTGATAATGATTTCAATCAGTCTGTTTGAAATGAGGGAAAACAGTGACAGCCTTTTATCCTGATGCTTCGTTCACCTTTCGGAATCACCGAGGCAGTTTACAACAGTTTTAAAAATAGTTCATTGAGTAAAAATTCAATATCCAAAGACCAAGCTGCCTGTAGGCAGTGTAATTTCCCCCACTGTGAACGTCACAATAGAAATTGTAGAGAATTACAGGAATTGCTTGCCATAGATTCAGCTTTGCCTGTCCTTAAAATTTGCATCCTTCACAAGGAGCACGACGAATAGGTTTTACATTTAATAGATGCTGTTTCTCTCAGTTGGTAGGCGAAAAACACATCTGATATTACCTCTAAGCTGATTTTCTACTTTCTTCTACTGTAAAACCGTGGCGATAAGACAATTTGTAAAAATCATACCGCAGGGTAGTCCACGAATGAACGGAGATATTTTGGCTCGTTAGGCGCATGTTCCTTCTCTTACAGAAAAATACTAAAAAAATCATGGTCTCTACTTTTTTGTCATTGAATCATTTTTATTAAAACTTGAGATGGCTCTTGTTGGGCGAACTGGGGTTAGTTGTGGTATTGTTTGAAGGAACACCATAGTATTACTTTTGATGAAATTTTATATTGGGCATATTTTTTGATGGAATTTTCTGTTGGTTATATTTTTGAAGGAATTGTTTTCAACCTCAGATGCGATGAAATCCATCATTGTTTTTGCAAAACAAGATGAGTAAAGCAATAAAATCTTACTATCAAACTTCCATGCTATGAAAGTAAGTCCTATAGATTACCTATGGAGATATCTGAAATTGGATCCAGAGAAGTCCTACTGTCTAAAGCTGGCCATAGACACACAGATCCTATCGTACGAATCGAGGATTCATACGATTTTCGGATCATGTATGGCGTGTGCCGACAGCTTTCGTCCGGCGGAGATCGGTCGTTTGGTCGATCGGTCAGGTTTGATTTTGACCCGACTGATCCCACCAGAGCCCATTGTACATCGTAATCAGATTACCCCCGATATAGCCATGCTCGTTAATGGCATATCTGGAAAAGATCCGCTCGTATGGTGATGTTGCCAAACGAGCGGATCTATGCATCTATGGCCACCTTTAGAAGACTGGGTCGCTCTTGGGACATGATGGAACTCAGATCTCCACTTGACATCTTTGTTTTCCCATTATCCTTCAAGGGGCAGATTTATTGATGATTAGGAAGAAAAACATTTCTTTTCACATTATTTCCCCAGTAAAATCATTTAGGGGGTCATTTATCAAAAGTCGAGTTGTTTTTTCCAGTTTTTCAAGGGTAGTTTTCACTAAAGACAAAACTTGAATTTTCTGGTAAAAAAAAATAAATTTTTTTAAGATTTATTATACCCCAAAGCTGGAAATAGTTTGAACCTGAAAATACTTTAGGTAAAACCTGTTGAGGTCATGTAGACGTCCATTGCAGAGGTTCCTTGAACCATTTAAAGATATTTAATAGCCTTCAGGATGTTCAGGTTTTATTCAGCGGGTTTTGAAAACTCTATTAGTTTGAGCAATTTGAGTTTTTTTCAAATTTTTTTCCATACAAGTTTTTTCTTAATTAGAAACAAAATCGAGCTGTGAGTTCATTCGAGGTATAAAAACCTCACAAACCTTGAGCTTTGAAAAATAACCCCTTAAATGTCCACATGTTGAACAGTCTTTCCTTGTTCTTCCTGAATACTGAGTTTTCCATTCTTAATAGTATTCACCCAAGTATTCTAAACATTTTATTGCCTGTTAACAATATCAACACTAAAAAGGATATTTTGTCCTATTGATGTGGGTCATGGTCACACAAATAACTGCAAGAAAATACTGTTCTGTTCTCTTTGAGAGATGTGTTGAAAGGGACGGATGTCAAAAAAGATTTCACAGCTGAGAATTGTCATCTTCATGAGGGATTTGAGCCTGGAGAACAAAAAATGGATCCTCGTGCTGTTTAGGGTGAATTACCCTGATCCTGCTTATCCTGAATAAGCTGAACAAAAAGGTGACGCATAATTAACAAGGCTTTCTACCAAGATTTGATTCCTGACCTGAAAAACAGTCAAAACAGGACAACCACTTATGTCAAAGCTCCAAAAAGTTTCTGTAATAAAAAGCACTCACCCTGGTGGTCCAATGGTGTGGTGGGGACGCCCAACACGCCGCTCCTGTTCAGCCGCCATCTTGGTTTCTTAGGGCACGCGCGCCCGTGTCTTGTTGTTTATATTGACGCGGATGCGCTGGCATAATGACGCAGGTGCGCAAATGCACACAATGGCGTGAAAATGGAACACTATAAAAGACCCATTTGGGCTTTCAGACCTTGCCCGTTATAGGTTTATCCTGGTGGTGTTCAGCTTTGAGCTATTTGATTCTGATTCCTGTTTTGACCCCTGCCTGACTTTTGACGATTCTTTCTTCTGTATCCTGACCCCTGCCTGATTACCGACTACCTCTTCTGCCTAATCCTTCGGATTGACTTCCTGGTTAAACCCTTGCCTGCCTGACTTTGTTTGTACTCTGCATGCCCTGACCCGGCCTGATCTGACTACCATTCTGTCTCAACGCCTTGTACCACGACCTTCTGCGCAAAGACTTTATAGTTGTGCCCCTCTGCTTGTCTAGAACCCCTCGCCTTGCACCTCTCGTTTTAAGACCTGGCGGCATCTGAGTAGCTGAGCGCTCCTCCCGAGGCCAAAGGCGGCTGCTACAGGTAGAATCACGACCTGAGACCAGGGTTCTTGGCATCGGTTCCAGATTCAGGGTGCCAACCGTTACAGTTTCTGTCTAAGTTGTAGTCGTCGATGACAATTTAGTTGTTGGAGTAATGATATAAAATTCAGATGGAATGTTATTCAGATGCGGTTATTTCAGTTGCATTTCAATGACTAGGTAATTGTTGGGTAGCTAAATATTTTTGGCTTCTACTTACCAAACGAGAAAAAAACTTCAAAAGGTGACATGGTTAAAGAATTTGGTGGCAGTTGAATTTTTATAACTATGCAAAGTTGGAAAAATTGGTGACATTTTCAAGCTTTGGAGATTTTTCCAACTTAGATGCTTTATACGTAACTTGACAGATTTTGGATTTGCAGTTTCCTACATAAAGGGAGATACGCACGCAGTGTTTATTGTAACTTTGTCATGGTGGGGTGACTTATTACAGCAACAAAAGTCACTTGCACAACTTTCCTGCATTCCTGTAACTGTGTATACTACATCTTCCAGAAACTGGCAGCTAATAGACGCCATAAAATGGCAACTTCTCTGCCCATAACCATTTGAGCAGCTATGAAAATGACATTTGGCCAAAAAGTAAAGGAGAGCACAACGGTAATGGGGAATTTTCTTTAGAAACGGACAAACAAGCTTTATACTTTCTGCATTCTCAAATGTCCTGTCCCTCCACTGCCTTACGTTTAAACCATTATAAACAAAAAAAAACATCTTTAAATCCATTGTTTTATTTATGAAGTCGAAACACTGAAATTGTGTAAGGTTTTCTATGCTCTCTAAAATGAGAAATATCTGAAATAAATTTATTTGAAAGGTCAATGTAATCTGAAGCAAGAATTAGGTTAGAAATACTATATTTTATGTCTTGAGCTTCTCTACCAGCCCAGAGCAGCATATATGAAATATTTAGAACATGCCCACAATACCTCCAATTTTTTTTCCTGCATTTGTACTGGGCCTGAGCTTAGGACTGACTCAAAATATACAGTATGGATGTTATTTATTAAACCTCAAATTTGTCTGGTTAGGCATTTTGGGGCAAAACTCGAATTTTTCATTATTTTCTCCCGAGATGCTGCAAAAAGTCTGAACCCGAAAATCCTCCATCTCAGAGGTCCTGTTTAAGTCCGTGGGAGAGGCACCTATCTCAACGTTACGTTATCTTGCTCTGCACTGGGTTTAGCCTGAAAATCCAACCTTTTCAGGATTTTCGTGAGAAAACTTGAAAAAACCGAACAATCGGGAAAAAGCCTGAAAACCAATTCTGGTTTTCGATTGATTTTATTGAGTTTTTTTCACAATCCGATTAGTTTTTTTATTAATAAATAAGCTAAAGAAGGGCATGGGAGTGTGGTCGAGCCTTTTTTTATTTCAATTATGAGATAAATTCTTATTTTAGTAATTAACCTCCTAAATGTTCAAAAAAAAATTCTCCATTCAAAGCTGATTCATAATTAGTCATGAAATGTTGGCTTGTCTGGCAGTTGTAGCCTCCCTTTCTGCTGATGTTTTGATGACTTTTGAAGACCCCTAAGCTTAACTTTTTAACAGAAACCCTGATCACACTGAGCATGTGTAGTGTCGCTGACACTCGAAAAGGTGGTCTTTATAAGATCAAAGCGTGGAGAACTCAGGTTTTGCAAAAACTTAAGTCATGAATCATTACTGATATAGGGATGCTGAATCTCTGGGCATTACTGGTATGGGACCTCTTATCTAGAATGTTCAGGACCAGCTAATGAATCTTCATATCTTAAGTCTATTAGAAAATGATTGAAACATTAAACAACCCCAATAATATTGTTTTGCCTCTGATGGGGATTAATTCTATCTTAATTTAGATCAAGTATAAACTACTGGTTTATTATTACTGAGAAATTGGGGAAAAAATTAAAAATTGGATTATTTGGGTAAAATTGAGTCAATGGGAGATGGTCTTCCCGTGATTTGGAGCTTTCTGGATTATGGATTTCCAAATAATGGAAAATAGCAAATTTTGATCATGGTAAATGTATATAACCTGTGTGCTCTGTACAGGTATAGGACCTGTTATCCAGAATGCTCAGGACCTGGATTTTTCTGGATAACGGGTCTTTACGTAAACTAGAAAATCATGTAAACATTAAATAAACCTAAGGTAAAATGAAATAATTCTTATAGTAGCGTTCATTTTTACTTTCATACCTTTCAAAGGCAATGACCTTACTGACCAATGTAGAGACCTCAGTTGGTCTGCTGATCCTTGTTCTCAACTGATCGATGGGGCATCACCGACTTAGAAGTGAGAGGAGCTGACACTCACTCAAAACATCAGCTGACTCGATAAATTAGCGCTAAATTTGGCAAAATTAGTGGATGACCAGATTGGACAACTGAGGAACCAGTCAGGTAGCACCAAAGTCATCTCATGTAGAGCTGGAGTTGTAGAAATATAATATGAAATCACTCACTAAATGAAATATAAGCAAAAAAAAATGATTTCAATATTTTTCTGTTCCTTCGGCATGTGAGAAAATGAGACATGAAGATTAATACAATGCAATTTTCATATCATCCTGCTTGAAACGAGATCATTCAGGAGACCATTAACCACCTTTTTTTTCTGTTGCTTCTTCCTCTGCGTTTAATTTTAATTCATACTTTAATTTCTAATGCTTTTAAGAAATGGTTTTTTTTTTGGGAAATACCACTAAGCATTGAATTTAATGAAGGCTGCTGTCATAAAAAGTCACGGCTTGTGTTTTTTAAACATTAAAAACATAATTTGTTTTCATTCTTCATCACCTTAAAGACACACTTTCATTAATAAATCGCTTGTTTAACCGAAAACTACGTTTAATGTTTGCTACGAAAATGGGAGATTTCGGAATGAAATTCCGTGTTGCTATTATGGCATCTATTTGACTGCAGGATTATTTCCTTTTTCTGTGTAATAATAAAACAGTAGCTTGTACTTGATCCCAACTAAGATATAATTAATCCTTATTGGAAACAGAACCATTCTATAGGGTTTATTTAATTCTTAAATAATTATTAATAAATTTAAGGGATGAAGAGCCAAATTACAGAAAAAACCCTTATCCAGAAAACTCCAAGAAACCTCTAAAAAATTGAGTTTTTTGGACAATTACTAGTGAAAAAAATCCAAAAAAATCCAAAAATCTCCAAGGGGGTTATTTACTAAACTTGGAATGCAAAAATCACGAAAAAATTTACTTTTTTTAAATAAATCTGACTTTAAAAAAAATAAATACATTTTTGGAATTTATTAAACCCAGAGGATGGAAAAGTCTGAAAATCCGGCATTTCAGAGCTGTCGAGGTTGTATATAAGTCAATGGGAGAAGTCCCAATGATTTTTTGATGTGCGCTGGTTTTTTTTAGTTTTTTTGCGTTTTTTGGGCAAAATTCCGAGTTTTCGAGTGAAAGATGCGAAAAAAACATGAAAATCTGATGAAAAATCTGAAGAAATTGTGGAAAATTGGATGTTCATGATTTTTTCAGGTTTTTTCCCGCAAGCGAAATTTTTGGGATAGTGTATTAATAAAGAAGCCCAAATAACCCGTGCGGATTTGGTTGGAGTTTTTTTTCAGAAAATATTGAGATAAATTCGGAGAATATTGAAATAAATAACCCTCTAAAAGTCTGAAAGGTTAAAAAAAAGGTCCAATTGGATCAGCACAGCTCCCACTGACTCCCACTGTGGGACCTCACCTACACTTACTGAAGTTTTGTACTCGTTTTAACAACGCAAATTTTTAGAGGATAATATGATTCATGGATGAAACGGGAAATCCAGATGTTAGTAAATTGTTCACTTATGGGCAGATTTATGAAAATGTGTGTTTAATAAATAAACGTCTATACATTCTGTTCATTCCTATGGGATTTTTGGGAGTGTATTTACCAAATAGTGAGTTTTAACTTCCACCCATTGATAAATATGCTTCTAGAAATCTTATAGGAATGAATAAAACGTGATTGAGCTTTTATTTATAAAAAAAAATCTAAACTCACATTGTGATAAATCTGCCCTTTCAAGTAGAGGTTGGAATACCATAACCATGCCCATATGATGGGACTCGTACAAATGGCCACAAGTTTCATCCCAATGGGGCTAAAATTTCTAATATCGAACCCCTTCCTTTTGAAGAAGATACAGGAGCAGATTTACCAAAATTTTAACTAATTAAATTTTTAACAAATTGATCAATTTTTCTAAACAGATACATTTCAGTTCTGGGGAATCGTAAACACTGTTCTGCTCTATGGGGTGTTAGAGCTCAGTAAGCACCAACTCCCTTTTGAGGCATTAATCCCCGATGCATGTAGGGAACAGAGATTGGGACAATTTAGCATTAGTAAATAAGGAACATTCACAGTTTTTACTGAGCAATACCACTTTTAACACCCATGAACACTTTTCTTTGTACACATGGATTTATTTTCTTTTTGTTGCCATTCTACCTTAATGTCATCTAAAAACGATGGTCTAAAATGGTCTAAAATTCCTCCCTGGTATTTATATTACAAAACTGTAGCCTGTAGATGTGTTTACACAACAAAAGTGAGAAGAAAATAGAAGCGGAAGAACCAAACCCACAGACCTTCCCAAATCACTCAAATATCAGCATTTTCTTTTTTCCTGCTCTAATCCTAATGGTCCTTTATTTTTTAGCCATTTGGACTTTTTATATTCAGATCTTTTAATAACTTTCATAGCATTTGTGGTTTCAGAGAAAAGGAGTTTAATCGTGGTTTCAAAAAGTTCAAATACTACAACATTCCACCTTTAATAATTGTTCCCCTAAATGTGTGGAGCATACTTTGTTCTGGGCATGCACTGAATCCTAATATTTTGAATCCTGAACCCAATCTGAACCCTAATTTGCATATGCAAACAGAAGGTTTTTGTTTCAAATTTTTTGTGGTTTTTGCACTTAATAAATCTCGAATTTTTTTAGAAATTAAAAACAACTAATTTTGAGAGGAAAATATGATTTATGAAAAAAAAATCAGAATTTTAGTAAATCGGCCCTTAAGGGGTTATTTATCAAAGGTCGAATTTTAGAGTTTTATTATACCTTGAATGAACTCACAAATCCAATGGTTCCTGATTTAAAGAAAAACTCGAATAAAAAATCTCGAATCAGGAAAACTTTTTCGAAAACTTTAATTGATTGAGTTTTCGGAGAGAAAAAAACTTGACTCACTCGAATTGATTTGGACAAAACCCTCCAAAAAAACTAGACATCATGAAGACTATTAACATGTTCAAAATGGTTTGAGGGACCTCTGCCATTGACTTCTACATGACCTCAATAGGTTTTAGATGTATTTTCGGATTCAAGCTATTTCTAGGGTAGGGGGATAATAGATCTCAAAAAAAATCAAGTTTTTTTAAAGAGACCTTAAAAAATTCAAGTTTTTCTTTTAAACCCGAAAAATGTATTTTTCACCTAGAAAAAAAAGTTTTTTGTGGAAAACACAACTCAAACCATAATAAATCTGCTCACTAGTGTAAGAAGTGAAGAAAAATGCATGTGTGTATGTTTGACAATTTTTGGCACAGAACATACAAGCTATAATTTTTCAGTTTTTCATAGGGTTCAGATTAGGGTTGGCACCTGCCCGGTTTTAACCTGGACAGCCAGGTTTTTTGAAGGGCTGTCTGGGTCAAAACTGCCTGCCCGGTTTTCCAAATTAGGAAAACCGGGAAGGATTCCCAATGATTTACGATGTGATCGACCAGTTGCCACATCATAATCCTACCCTTAGGGACTGATTTATCAAGGGTCGAATTTCGAGTTTATGGGAGTTTCTAAAAACTCCCATAAACTCAAAATTCTAAAAAAAAAGCAACCGAAAAAAACAACCAAAATTTATTTAAAAAACTCAAATTCTTAAAAAAATGGTGAATAGAATTGAGCTGCAAATTCGAATCAAATTCAAATCAAATTTTCTCACCAAAAAAAAATTAAACAAAAAAAGTTTTTATTTTAGAAGTCCGCAAAATTACTCCAAAATTGATTGTAGGAGGTCCCCCATAGGCTAAAACGCCAATTCGGTAGGTTTAACATGGGGAACAGTCAAATTGAAATTTGATAAATTTTAAAATTCAAATTTTGAATATTTTTTTAAATTCAAATCGAATTTGGACTATTCCCTACTCAAATGACACTAAAATAAACTCGAAATTCGAATTTAAAAATGTGACTTTTGAAAATCTGCCCCTAAATGTCACAACCCCACCCTCATTACACACGGCCCTGCCCAGAGTTAGACTGGTCAAAAGGTGGCAACCTTAGTTCAGATTTTGTTTGGCTACCCATTTTGATTTGGCTGAATCGGAATCCTGCTGATAGAGACTTGGATTCATGTGACCTGCGAACCAAATCCCGGATTCAGAGCATCCTACTTGGCTCATATTATTTCCGTTGACTAGAAATACATGGAGCTTTAAGACAAATAGAGAAAATGGGGAGAAAAACGAAATGGAGTCATCAGTAGTTCAGATTGTTTTTAACAACGTGTAATGGCTTTTAAGGAGAATCAGAAGTTGGTGCATTAGTGATGGTAAGATGGCGCCTATCAATGTGGCCAGTTAAGTGCTCTCTACCTGATTTGTTTTTTTTTTTAATACCAGAATGTGTTTTAAAGGCTGAACAAACAGCAAGCAAATTCTAATCACTTTTGTATTGATTTTGGATTAGCGTTGGGAATATATACAGGCCAAGCTGCACAAGTATCTTCTGATAAGGCTCAGAATTCCTCATCCTCACATTTCTCTGGGACAAGCAATAGTCGTACTTTACTTTCTACCTTGTATAGAAGTTATATGGATGGGGGACAGTAATAGAACTATGGGGCGTCGGGCCCTGGTGCAGACCGTACAGCCGGACCCCCTTCCGGAATCGTTTTTGCTAGCGCCTACACATACTACTTACTACTAATACACCCCCTGCTCCCCTGGTAGTTCCACCACTGTTGCAAAATATGAGGATATTAGAAGTTACCTCAGAGTTCCATGACCTGTATAAAAACACTCGGCCTTCGGCCTCGTACTTTTATATGGTCATGAAACTCCTCTGTAACTTATAATATCCTTATATTTTACAATAGGGTAATTAATTTACTATATAATACACAAAAGCCATGAATATCTTGTAAATTATATCCTTATAAACGGTGACTAGTGATGTCATCAGTTATAAACGGTGACTAGTGATGTCACATGACTTACTGAAACTTGTCTATTATAATAAATAAAGTCCCCCTTTTTGGAAAATATGAGTTCCATGACCTGTATAAAAAAAATTCACCCTTCAGCCTTGTAATTTTATATGGTCATGAAACTCCTCGGTAACTTATAATATCCTTATATTTTACAATAGGGGGTATTCTCTGTATATTTCGTTGTACATACGTTAGCGTTAGAGTATGCTACTGAATGTATTTCTATCACAGCCGTGTAGTTTGCGGTTATCTAAAGTGAAAGTGAAATCACTAGTGATAACATTTCTGGGCAAATTTATAAAGGCTCGAATTTCGAAGTGGAAAATACTTCGAAATTCGACCATCGAATTGAATACTACGAAATTCAAAGTTGATTTAGTAGGATTTTTTTGCATCATACGATCATATTCCGATCGTAGTATGATTGTACGATTCAAACGATTTTATTGTACGATCGTACAATATTCCTTCGAATACAAAAAACTTAAAAATATTCTCTGGAAGGTAGCAGGTTTAAGTTGGCGAACTATTGAATTCGAAGTTTTTTTAAAGAGACAGTACTTTGATTATCGAATGGTCAAATAGTCGAACAATTTTACTTTGAGTCGATGGTCGAACTCGTAGTAGCCTATTCGATGATCCAAAAATTACTTTGAATTTCAATTTTTTTTTTTACTTCGCCTGGTCTGAGGTGAAGGCAAGTCTGGCGCAAGAGGTAACGTTCAGTAAAATCCGCATCTTAGTGAATTTGTGTAGTTACGTCCATTCGCCAGAGCAGAAATTGGCCACGCTTTAGGGAGCGAAGTACCGCTAGAGTCTATCTCATTCGCTAGTGAAGTTACGCCAGCGACCGTTAGTAAATCGGTGAAGTACTGAAATGGCGTCACATTGGTGAATTTTCACCCGCATTAGTCACTTTGCCCTTTAGTAAATTTGCCCCATAGACTCTATTTTATCTATATCAAATAACACAAATTTATAAAAATGATTTCCTTTTTCTGTGTAATAATAAAACAGTCACTTGTACTTGATCCCAACTAAGATATAATTAATCCTTATTGGAGGCAAAACCAGCCTATTGGGTTTAGTTAATGTTTACATGATTTTCTAGTAGATTTAAGGTATTTAAGGTAAATTATGGAAAGCTCCGTTATCCAGAAAACCCCAGGTCCTGAGCATTCTGGATAACAGGTCCCATACTTGTATTTACTTTTGCTCACTCAGGGGAGGAAGGACAGCAGGGGAGCGACAGGGGAGGGCCAGATCACGTCTGAATTGGGTCTGGGACCCTGGTTTCATTTGCTTCTATTATTATTATTATATATTATTATTAACATGTATTTATATAGCGCCAACATATTGCGTAGCACTGTATAGTAAATGTGATTATACAACTAAATCACATGAATTATATACATAGAACATATGGAGTTACATACATCACAACCAATACCGGTACAAAAGGTGAAGAAGGCCCTATGCAGAAAGAGCTTACACTCTAAAGGGAAGGGAGTAATACACAAGGTGTGGGAGTGGGCAAGATCCGAATTAAGCGGGTGAGAAATGTGGTACTGTATGTGGTGTTGCGTTTGGTAGTTAAAGGGAAACTGTCATGGGGAAAAATTTTTTTTTCAAAATAAATCAGTTAATAGAGCTGCTCCAGCAGAATTCTGCACTGAAATCCATTTCTCAAAAGAGCAAACAGATTTTTTTATATTCAATTTTGAAATCTGACATGGGGCTAGACATATTGTCAATTTCCCAGCTGCCCCAAGTCATGTGACTTGTGCTCTGATAAACTTCAATCACTCTTTACTGCTGTACTCCCTTTCCCCCCAGCAGCCAAACAAAAGAACAATGGGAAGGTAACCAGATAACAGCTCCCTAACACAAGATAACAGCTGCCTGGTAGATCTAAGAACAACACTCAATAGTAAAAACCCATGTCCCACTGAGACACATTCAGTTACATTGAGAAGGAAAAACAGCAGCCTGCCAGAAAGCATTTCTCTCCTGAAGTGCAGGCACAAGTCACATGACCAAGGGCAGCTGGGAAATTGACAATATGTCAAGCCCCATGTCAGATTTCAAAATTGAATATAAAAAAAATCTGTTTGCTCTTTTGAGAAATGGATTTCAGTGCAGAATTCTGCTGGAGTAGCACTATTAACTGATGTGTTTTGAAAAATATATGTTTTCCAATGACAGGATCCCTTTAAGCAGAGTGAGGGGAGGCTTCTTGAATTACGTAAACCGTGGTGTTATATCAATCATAACTGTAATGTGTAACTTTATGCAGTGAAAAGTTAAAGGGAGAAAATATACATTTATAGAAAGAACAACCTTTAACTAGGGATGCACCGAATCCAGGATTCAGTTCTGGATTCTGCCTTTTTCAGAAGGATTCGGCCGAATCCTTCTGCCCAGCCGAACCAAATCCTAATTTGCATATGCAAATTAGGGGCGGGAGCGAAAAGGTGTGACTTTTTGCAGCGAAACAAGGAAGTAAAAAATGTTTTCCCCATCCCGCCCTAATTTGCATATGCAAATTTGGATTCGGTTGACTATTCGGCCGAATCTTTCCTGAAGGATTCGGGGGTTCGGCCGAATCCAAAAAAGTGGATTCGATGCATCACTACCTTTAACCCCATGGTACTGGTGACTTTCCCTAAAAGATGGATTCACACATGGAGCAAACTAGGCCTGGACTGGCAATCTGGAAATAGATCATTATTGCACATTTTATCATATAAATTGACGTATTTCTAGAACGTAACGTAATTCTAGAAACTTAGCAAATTCTGTGTCGTGAGGATATTGGGAGCAAGTGAAGGGAATAAACCATGGCGTTGTCTATTTTCGGGTGTATGTAATAAAAGGCACTATGTTTGCCCTGGTTGCCCATAGCAACCAATCAGCTGGTAGCATTTACTGGTAACCTGTTTAAAAGCTAACATCTTATTGGTTGGTATGGGTTACTGCTCCTGGGCAAACGTAGGGCTTTTATTACATATGGGGGATAGTCTTCTTATCTGTCTTTCGCCTTCCTCTGGATCAACTGGCAGTTAGGCAGCTTCAAATAGAGTTAAAAGGTTGAGGAGTGTCTTTTTCCAACCTAACTTACTATGTTATGTTGTGTTTCTCCTTTTATAGTCATCTGTGCTGCTCATATCCAGTGATATAAACCCATCCCAGAAAGGAATAGTCTGAAATACATTATTATTATTATTATGGGCTAATAAAGGAGAAAGACGTTTTGTCCTCTGCGGAAGGAACATTCATCCATTGAGTGGGCTGAAAGCTGATGAATTGTAATGGAGCTTCACACATTTCTCTCTGGCCTCACTTACCGGGCTTTTAACAAGTGCAGAAATTGGGAATAAATGCGACTCTCAATGGATGAGCCAAAGCTCAGAACAATCAGCACATGGTTTTACTGCTGATGCTCCATCGCTGTTACTCCCAGTGGCTCACACTGACAAATATGTGACTATGTCGCTCTCTTCTCTAACACACAGACCTCTGGGCACGATAAATGGCAAGTCTCTTGTACTGCTGCTTCACAACTTGTATCAGCCGCTCATTATCTGGGGAAAATATCTGGAAATGACAAGTGTTGACGCAACAATGGAGTCTCACTTTGCTTTGTTTAGTAGCTAATATTGATATATAACGTGTACGGATGCACTCATTCCACTATTTTGGATCCGGCCAAACCCCTGAATCCTTCGCGAAAGATGCAGGCGAATACAGAACCGAATCCTAATTTGCATATGCAAATTAGGGGTGGGAAGGGGAAAACATTTTCACTTCCTTGTGATTTCCCTCCCCGACCCTAATTAGGATTCAGTTCGGCTGGGCAGAAAGATTTAGCCGTATCCTGCTGGAAAAGGCGGAATCCTGTCCGAATCCTGAACCCAATCCTGGATTCGGTGCATCAGTAATAACGTGTACCCTTTAAAGGGTTTGTTTACCTTTAAGTATGACGTAGAGAGTAATATTTTGAGACAATTTGAAATTGGTTTTAATTTTTTTATTATTTGTGGTTTTTGAATTATTTAGCTTTTTATTCAGCTGCTCTCCAGTTTGCAATTTCAGCCATCTGGTTGCTAGAGTCCAAATTACCCTAGCAACCATGCACTGATTTGAATAAGCATCTAACCATATTGAACCCATTCTTTACTTTTTCTGTAGTGCCACAGAAATGAGAATTTGGGTTTCATAAACTGTCATTTTGATTTCTTCCGCCATCTAAGTAGAAATGGAAACATACAAATTAATATTTAGTTCAGTATTTAGCTACACCTTTAGGAGATTGAGTGTTCAAAGGCATCCAGGAATTCACCGTGTATTTCCACTGTGCACTGCCTTTATGTATCAGCACTACTACCTACAGTATATAAGGAACTGTAAATATTTATCATTATATTTATGTTCATTCAATTATTCTGTTTATTTTCAGGATTTAAGAGTTCATAGCTGATTCCATTGATTCTGGTAAGTTTTCATAAACAAATGTTTTATCATATACATGAAATACTGTAAATCCATTATGGCTCTCAGTTAAAGGGGTTGTTCACCTTTAAATTAACTATTAGTAGGATGTAGAGAGGGATATTCTGAGACAATTTGTAATTGGTTTTCATTTTTTATTATTTGTGGTTTTTAACTTATTTAGCTTTTTATTCAGCAGCTCTCCAGTTTGCAGTGTCAGCCATATTGTCCAAATTCCCCTAGCAAACATGCATTGATTTGAATGACAGACTGAAATATGAATAGGATTGGTCTGATTTGAAAGATGAGTAATAATAAGTAGCAATAACAACACATTTGTAGATTAACAGAGCATTTGTTTTTTTAGATGGGGTCAGTGACCCCCATTTGAAAGCTGGAAAGAGTCAGAAGAAGAAGACAAATAAATCAAAAACTATAAAAAAAAAGACCAATGAAAAGTTGTTTAGAATTGGACATTCTATTACATACTAGACGTTAACTGAAAGGTGAACAACCCCTTTGATACCAATGATGACATTCAGGGTGTTATTTATTAAAGTTGGAACGCTAAAAACTTGAAAAATTCACATGAAAAATCCGAAATTTTAGTAGAAAAAAAATCTCGAATTTTTCGACATTTATTATACCCTGAGGATGCAAAAAGCCTGAATCTTAAAATACTCCATCTTCAGCCTGTCGAGGTCCTGTAGAAATCAATGAGGTCCTATTTGCAATTTCAAGATATTATGGCCTGCGCTGGGTTTTGTACGATAATCTGAACATTTCGGGCTTTTCAGGCTACGTACTTCATGGAAATCGGGAGTCAAAAAATTCAGACTTTTCGAGGGTCAAATCCGTAAAAATTCAGGTTTTTCACGGGGCAATCCGAAAAAGCCCCAGTTTTTCACAATCTGATTTTTTCGTGGCTTTTTATTGAAACATAAGGGTAAAGTCTGGATTCTAGTTTAGTCTGACTTTTTTTATTTAAAACATGAGAAAAATTCGGATTTTGATAAATAACCCCCCTAAGTGATCAACATCATGAATTTTAAAATACAGCTCAATGGTCCCCAGTTAGCTGACTAAGAAAGTTATTTTTTTTAATTTTATATTAAAAAAAACCCAGCATGAGTAAGTAACACCCCAACCCCTCCCCCCCCCCAAATAAAACAACGATTTCTTCTGTTGTGGGTAACAACTTTCTGATGGGGCAGTATTTATCTGATCATGACATAATTGTTTTGGAATTCAAAATGTAGCAGTAATGTACTTTGTTAGTGTTCATTTTTAGAACTTATTGTGTATTACAATTAGATATGGATTGATACAAATTAAAACGTAATAACGTATAATATTATCATTCTTATAGTATATAAAAATGATTTTATTCCTTAAAGGGATGTTTACAATTCAGTTTAAGTAGAGGGAAAAAAATTGTTAATTTCTGAAAAGGCAGTATTTATTTTGTGTTTGGAGAAGTAAAGAAATGTGTAAGCTGGTTTTTCAAATAAGCAGCAGTCCTGTCCTGCTTTATGGCAGCTGAGATTCTAGCTATCTGTATAACAGAACATTCTGTCCCAGTGGCTGCACAGATCATATCTGATCCCCATTGTAAGCAACAGTCCTGTCCTGCTTTATGGCAGCTGAGATTCTAGCTATCTGTATAACAGAACATTCTGTCCCAGTGGCTGCACAGATCCTATCTGATCCCCATTGTAAGCAGCAGTCCTGTCCTGCTTTATGGCAGCTGAGATTCTAGCTATCTGTATAACAGAACATTCTGTCCCAGTGGCTGCACAGATCCTATCTGATCCCCATTGTAAGCAGCAGTCCTGTCCTGCTTTATGGCAGCTGAGATTCTGGCTATCTGTATAACAGAACATTCTGTCCCAGTGGCTGCACAGATCCTATCTGATCCCCATTGTAAGCAACAGTCCTGTCCTGCTTTATGGCAGCTGAGATTCTATCTGTATAACAGAACATTCTGTCCCAGTGGCTGCACAGATCCTATCTGATCCCCATTGTAAGCAGCAGTCCTGTCCTGTTTTATGGCAGCTGAGATTCTAGTTATCAGTATAACAGATTATTGTATTTTCGATGGCTGCCGCTGTTCTCAATAGACATGAGTGCCCCTGTCTTTGTGAAAAGGATCAGAGTGACTTTCTTCTTTAATAACCCAGCAGCAGCAGCAGCAGCAGAGAGCTCTTGTATTTTAAAACCACTACAGAAAAATAAATATAGTAGAGTGGTTGATTTCTCTCTCTGGTTGAACACTTTGGTCCATGGGACAGAAGCCGTGTTACATCTGAGTGTTATAGAAAGTTTTTCTTTTCTAATAAATAATAAAAAAAGAGTTTATGTCTTTGTATTTGCCTATTCCCTTATTTTTGAGGCTCATTTGCGAAGGAATCTTTTCATGTTTGCAAAAGTACACGTTTCTAGATAAAAAATGGACATTATTAACTGTACTCTCATACTGTACTGTGTATGGCTATATGGTCGCTCCCTCCTATAAAACAACAAATGAAGATAGGCTTTTCTATTCACACATAATGAAGACTAACCATGTTAATAGCGATTGAGTTAACCGGTTATGGAGAAATAATGCATAGAGAGTGCATCTGGGTGTTTCTGACTCTCGTGATTTAACCCTATTTCCCCCTGTATGGGCAGATGTAACGCTCATGTATTTTCTGTACAAACTCGTCCCTTACATGAGTAGAACCTGCGCGTCCCTGGCTGCAGCTCTTTGCAGATGAATTGGAGTCAGACAGTTCAGTTTCCCAGTCTTTCGGTTTCAAGTGAATTGAAAAGTGCTTGTCTCAGATGCACTCGAGAAGCTCAGCGATCCCCAAGGTCTTCTTCACACGCAGGCAGTGCGATCGGGTCGATCCTCTGTAGGTTAATAAACCAGCAATATGCACAATCATTAGAATCATTTGATTACTCTGCAATTCTGTTGATATTTAACCCTTTGCCTGCCAAGCACACAGATTCTTCCCGTGGGCAGTTAAATCTATTGTATGTTAGCCGCTACTTCTGCATTCCCAATGCTCCCCCTTCCCAGACAACTAGGCTGATGTCCCCAAAGACAATGAGCATAAGGAGCTGTCTCATTAGGGGACATTAGAAACGGATAGTGGGGGGATCGTTTTACCAATATAAAAGAACAAAAGACCCCCCCCCATTCCCGAGGAACTGAAGTTTTTTTTCTGAAGCCTCTAGGGGAATCCTCTATAATGTTGTGATGGCTGATTTTTCTTTAATGATTTCTCGAACAAGTATAATATCCAAGGTTATTGTGATTTGGACAGTTAGTTTATTATAGGTATGTGTATGTATGTATGTATTTATGTATATATAATACACAAAAGCCATGAATATCCTGTAAATTATATCCTTATAAACGGTGAGTTTTGATGTCATCAGTTATAAACGGTGAGTTCTGATGTCATTTCTGTCACATGACTTGCTGTGTCTATTATAATAAATAAATTACCCCCAGTTGTAAAATATGAGGATATTAGAAGTTACCTCGGAGTTTCATGACCTGTATAAAAACGGTCTTCGGCCTCGTACTTTTATATGGTCATGAAACTTCTCGGTAACTTCTAATATCCTTTTATTTTACAAGAGGGGGTACTTTATTCACTATATATATATATATATATATATATATATATATATATATATATATATATATATATATATATGCAGTATATGTAAGTGTAGCTGTAGGTCTATAGGTGTATATGCACTGGGATTCATTTAAAGGTGTTGCATTTAATGTCCTATATTTTCCACCCAAATGCAACTCTGTGACTCCTGGGAGAGATTCCATATGCTTGACAACAATGTATCTGCTATTTGGGGATTCCCTGTACCCCCATCAAACTTCCACTCCTGCTCTGAAATTATGCAGTTAGGTCCTTCCTGCCAGTCCCAGTCAAACTGGGGAGACAATTATGACCTGGACAGCCCTTCAAAAAATGGGCTCTCTGGGTCAAAACCAGACAGGTAGCAATAATATTGGGCAGGGTTGGATTGGGCTGGCGGGACACCAGGAAAGAACCCGGCATGCCCCACCGACCCAGACCCAATCGGGTGTGAATTTGTGGCCTGGGCCTAGGGCGGCAGAATTAGTTACAAGCACTGGAGACACACAGGAGATTTACAAATGATGGGGACAAGGAAGGGGACGGGGACAAGGTAAGGGACAGGGACGTGGATTTGGAGTGATGAGTGGAGACAGTTTGTAAATCCAGGCCTGGACCTTATTGCCTCCTAGAACCTTGTTTGTTGTGACTGCTGCCCCTGATCTCCTGCTTGACCCCATTTGGGACCTTGAGAAGAGGAACTAAGGTACAGTGGGGGTCATTTATAAACTTCGCACAGGGCAGATTGGTTCGCAAAGTGAATATATATGCCCTGTGCATGGTTATATTTATAAAGCTGAATAAGAGGGTGCAAACAGTATTGCGATTTTTTTTCACAATACGAATGTCTATATTAGCTTTTTAAATATGTCACAATTTGCAAATTGCGAATATTTATGCGCACACTCTGCGACTCAATTACGCCACAACTTTGGTGGCAGATAAAATATTCGCAAAACACTTTTGCAAACTTGAATTTAAGTTACAGTCAACGATATTTATGCGCACAACAACCTCACACATTGGGTGCACTCGTGCAAATTCCCGTCTCATTTGCGCGCCATTTGCGAAAATTTATTCACACTGCAAATTCGCAAAAACTGGAAAGATAGGCAGAGCAGTGCAATATATTAGCGTTCAGGAAAAAACATGCGCAATACAACTATTTGCGAAAAATATGCGCTGCGTGAACTTTATAAATGACCCCCAGTGTGTACGGCGCCACTGCAGGGGACTGGGATGGTGTTGCGGCTGGAGTGGGGGCCCGGGGGGTCTGCGGCTGGGGACTGAGGGTGTTGCGGCTGGGCAGGGGTCCCGGGGAAGGTCCGACACTGTATTTGGGTGTAGTTTTTATATCATGAAAACCTGTGATACATATGAGGTTGTATATGACGAGTACATTAAGGGTGATTATATTACTGGTTGCTCGTACAGATATGGGACCTGTTATCTTAGGGTTTTCTGGATAAGGGATATTTGCATAATTTGGATTTATTTAATTTTAAATCAACTGAAAGATATAAACATTAATTAAACCCAGTAGGAGTGTAATGCTTACAGCGCTGCACAATATATTGGCACTCCACCATTATTATATGCCATTCAATAAACAGTTGTTATATCTTAGTTGGGATTAAGAGCAAGATACTACTGTTTCATTATTACAGAGATAAAAGGAAATACTTTTTTAAAACCTGAATAATTTGATTAAAGTAGAGTCTATGGGAGACGGCCTTCCCACAATTCTGAGCCTTCTGGATGATCGGTTTCTGGATAATGGATCCTATACCAGAACTGCCAACAAAATCACATGTCGCTGATTCTGAAACAGTGGTGAAAACAGTTTTACATTGTTTGAATGTTTCCCAAATTGCAACGTGGGATCAGAGCCGGTCTGAGGTTTCCTCTGCGAGTGGATCGGGCTCTATGTCAGGACCTGGTACTTTTGTCTCTGCGAGTCGATTGACTTCAATTATAATATGGAAAACAATTGAGAGGGTTGACTTGCCGTTGGAAGGTGTCCCCGAGCTGAAACCGGAGCTGGAGGTGTTTATTATTAGTATTATTATTATTTCTGGTTCTTATGTGAGCGTAGGTGCATTAAATGTGACCACTGTATAAGCAATCTCAATAATGGGTTTTATGGCCAGGTGATGCCTCGGCCTTTGTATTCTCTGAGATGACAAACTGTAAAACGTTATTTCCCCACGGTTCCATTGAAGCTGAGCAATTCAGCGTAACTTTTGCCTTAGTAAGAAGACGTTCCTCCAATTTACATAGAAACATTATAAGTACACTTTATTTCCTATGTGAATAAGCCCACTGCATATACGTTCATGTTATAACACTTTGAAGGGGTTGTTTACCTGTAAATGAACTGTTGACAGATTTATCAAGGGTCAAAGTGAATTTGAGGGAATTTTCGAAATTCGAAATTCAAAGTAATTTTTTGGATACTTCGACCATACTACTACCGTCCAGAGCAATTTTTGCATTGGAAGGAAAATCATACAATCGTACGATAAAATCGTTTAAATCATACAATTCGAAGTATGATCGGAGTACGTATGTATAAAATCCTCCGACTTCGAATGTTGGAGGATTCTATTCGATGGTCGAATTTCAAAGTTTTTTCTACTTCGAAATTCAACCCGTGATAAATCTGCCCCTTAGTATGATGTAGAGAGGGATATTCTGAGACAATTTGCAATTGGTTTTCATTTTTTATTATTTGTGGTTTGTGACTCATTTAGCATTTTATTCAGCAGCTTTTCAGTTTGCAGTTTCAGCCATATGGTCGCTAGGGTCCAAATTCCCCTAGCAACCATGCATTGATTTGAAGAAGAGACTGGAATATGAATAGGAGAGGCCTGAATAGCAAGAGGAGTAATAAAAAGTAACAATTATTTGTAGCCTTACAGAGCCATACCTCCCAACTGTCCCATTTTCAGTGGGACAGTCCCGCTTTTGACAGCTCAACCCTCAGTCCTGAGGCTGTACTTTGCCAAGTAAAAGCAGTCGAGGTCCCATCGAAGTGTATGGGAGCTTCACGGATCCTTTTGGACATTTTTTTCTTAGCCATTCAGACTTGTGGAGGCCTATTTATCAAAGGCCACATTTTCGTGGGTTTAGAAACCACGACTAAACTCACAAACTCTAAAACTATGAATGTCATGACATTTATTAAAATACCTGAATGAAAAAAGTATGAATGGAAAATAATGTGCTAAAAATACAAATACCTCTAAAACCTCGAGTATTTGGACAATTAATAGCGGAATAAAAATCTAAAAACCTCTAAAAATGTGAATTGATTTAAAACAGGCAACTCTTACCTGCCAAAGTTTTTTATCAGAGGTTTTTGTGTTTTTTACACTTGAATTTTTAGAGCTTTTAAAAAAATTTTTTAGAGATGCGTGGAAAATATCAAAATTCAATTGTTAGTGAATGGGCACCTTAGAAGTATTTGAATTTTTTGGCACTAGTAATTGTTCGAAAACTAGAATTTTTAGAGATTTTCAGGTTTTTTTAGCGCATTTTTCCGATTTTTTTTATTCATGCTTTTTTGTATTTGGTTCTTTTAATAAACTACATAGCATTTGTGATTTTAGAGAAAATTCATTTATTCCTGGTTTCAAAAACCTTTAAAACCAAAAAATTAGAAAGCTGATAAATGGGCCTCTTAGGGGACTATAAACTAACATTCAGATTCCTTTTCACAAATCATATTTTTTCCACAAAATATTCCGTTTTTTTTTTTTATTTCTCAAAAACTCTAAAAAGTTGAGTTTTATAACGTGTAAAAATCACAAAAAACTCTAATGCAAAACTTCACCAAGTAAAAAGAGGTTTTAGAGGTATTTTGATTTTTATAGCACATTTTTTCAGCGTTTTTATTCCGTTCTTTACTTTTTATATTCAGATCTTTTAATAACTTTCATGGCTTTTGTGGTTTTAGAGAAAATGAGTTTAAATGTGGTTAAAAAAAAGTCCACCTTTAATAAATTAGTCTTCACTGTATATAAGAAAGGGACCACATTTTACCAAGATCATAAAAAATAGGGTTTAAGATTATTTTTTAAAATATAACAATGGCAGTAGGAGAGAGAAGGGTCTGCTTTTAAAGGGATTCTGTCATGATTTTTATGATGTATTTTTTATTTCTAAATTATCCTGCAAAAAATTCACTGTACAAAAATGTCATTCCTGAACCAGCAAGTGTATTTAGTTGTAATATTGGGGTGTAGGTGCATCTCAGGTCATTTTGCCTGGTCATGTGATTTCAGAAAGAGCCAGCACTTTAGGATGGAACTGTTTTCTGGCAGGCTGTTGTTTCTCCTATTCAATCATCATCATCATCATTTATTTATATAGCGCTGTCAAGATACGCAGTGCTTTAATTCAAAGTGGGACCTGGATTTTACTATTGAGTGTTTTTCTTAGATCTACCAGGCAGCTGTTATCTCTGCTTACCTTCCCCTTGTTCTGTTGTTAGGCTGCTAGGGGGGAAAGGGAGGGGGTGATATCACTCCAAATTGCAGTACAGCAGTAAAGTGTGACTGAAGTTTATCAGAGCACAAGTCACATGACTGGGGGCAGCTGGGAAACTGACAATATGTCTAGCCCCATGTCAGATTTCAAAATTAAATTAAAAAAAATCAGTTTGCTCTTTTGAGAATCGGATTTCAGAGCAGAATTCTGCTGGAGCAGCACTATTAACTGATGTGTTTTGAAAAAAACATTTTTCCCATGACAGTATCCCTTTAATATTTTCAAATTGAATCCCTGAAGAAGAGTCTGAAAGGCCGAACCTTCGAGTAGGTTGGAATAGGAACCAAAAGTTTTCCAATTAGTGCAGGACAAATGATATTTATTCAAACCTGAATATTTTCCCTTCTATGTAGCACCATTCATTGAGCACAGCTGTGTACACAGGTTCTGGTACAGCCGGTACCTGCTCGGTAGTAAATTTCGGTTCATATTTTACACAAAGGCAAAGTGATTTGCCAGAGGACACACAACTCTTGAATAAAAATTGTCAGAATAAAACCTGACAATATTAGGCCACTTAATCTTCCTTTTTTTCTTCCTATATAAAGGCTTGAGCGTTAAAGGGTGGTTTGCCTTTAAGTTAACTTTTAATATGCCATAGATTCATTCATTCGAAACAGCTTTTCAATTGGTCTTTTTTTATAGTTTTTTAATTATTTGCCTTTTTCTTCTGACTGTTTTCAAATGGGGGGGGGTTACTGACCCTACATCAGGTTATTAAATTAACATGTTATAGGGGTTGTTCAACTTTAAATGTCTATGATGTAAAGAAGGATATTCTAAGACAGTTTGCAACTTTATTATTTGTGGTTTTTGAGTTATTACATTTTTTATTCAGCAGCTGTCCAGTTTGTAATTTCAGCAGCAATCTAGTTGCTAGGGTGAGAATTCCCGTAGCAACCATGCACTGATTTGAATAAGAGACTAGAATATCAATAGGAGAGGCCTGAATAGAAAGATGAGGAATAAAAAGTAACAATAACAATACATTTGTAGCCTTACAGAGCATTTGTTTTTTAGATGGGGTCAGTGACCCTCATTTTAAAGCTGGAAAGAGTCAGAAGAAGAAAAAGGCAAGTAATTCAAAAACTATAAAAAAAGTTGCTTAGAATTATCCATTCTATGACATACTAAAAGTTGACTTAAAGGTGAAGCACCCCCTTTAACCCTTTGTTTATCACTGTGGTCCTCCCATACTGTGCCATAGATTCTAGCTTTTTTCGGTGACAGGGAAGTCTATAGGGAAGCCCCTAGCATTGAAAGGGATACATTTTGCAGATTTGTTCATTATATCAGTTATACCATTGCAATATGTGTTTCTTTGAAGGGTAACATTAATTGCCTGTTTTTTATTTCAAACACATGACTTATTAAAAATTAATTTTAAAAAAAAATGTGTATATATGAACTGTAAACATATCTGACGAGTCTCACATTCAATTTGTAAATGAATACATTTAGGGGGTTATTTACTAAACACTAAATGCAAAAATCCAGAGAAATTCTTGATTTATTTTAATAAAATCGGATTTTTAATTTTTTTTTTTTTTCGGAATTTATTAAACCCAGAGGATGGAAAACTCAGAATCTGAAAATCAGGCGTCTCAGACCTGTCAAGGTTGCATATAAGTCAATGGGAGAAGTCCCAATGATCTTTTGATGTACACTGGGTTTTTGGCAATACCCCGAAGTTTTCTGAGTTTTCTGACAAAATTACAGATGAAAAATCTGAAAAAATCAATAGAAAAATCCGAAAGAATCATGAAAATCCGATTTTTTCTATTTTTTTACCGTAAACAAACTTTTTGGGAAAGTCTATTAATAAATAAGCCCAAAAAACCAGTACGGATTTGGTCGGAGTTTTTTCAGAAAATATTGAGATAAATTCGGACTTTGATAAATAATCCCCTTATTGTGAAAGGAGAGATCTATAAGGTGGCAGTTAGGATACAACTGTCTGCTCACCTAAGTGTGCACATTGTTCTCTCTGTACTGTGTCATGTAAGGAACATGTTGCCACATTTCAGCAGCACAATGTGATGATAAAATAATGTAGATATTGTAGATTCGCACACATGCAGCCCTGTCACTACTCGTGCGCCGCCACTCCGGAGTAATTAATGGTAATAACATCTTAATGTGCTCATGAGATCATAATGAGGAGAAATGAAATCTCTGATTACAAATAGGAAGCCTTGTGTATGTTTTGGCTTCAAACAATATTTCACTTGTTGCAAATGACAATTTCTGAAGTTGCCTGTGATTACATCAGGCACATTTTTTTTCCCCCCTCGTCTGACAAATTAAAGCTAATTTTCATATTTATTATACAATTACCAAAGTTGTCTTTCATGTAAAGAAATTGCACCTATTTAAAACGTTAATTTGCTGTTTATGATGGGGTGTCTGCTTAAAAAAAAGGAGTTGAAAAATGTGCCTTGGAGGAGACAAGATGGCAGTTTGAGTAGATAAATATAGAAGTTCTACTAAAGGACATTTACGCATTACAAAAATAAATCTTTACTGGGAGAGCATTCAATTTATTGAGTCTGTACCCCTTTATGTGCTGTAGATCATAAATATTATAGGGCAAGCAATGTAGATTTGACAATTCCACTAATAAAAAAATCATCTGGTACACCAAGGGACAAATTTATGTAACATACCGTGGTGGTCCAGTGGGGGGACAGCAGGGACGCCTGCCACATGTACTTCTTCCTGTGCCGGTCAATTAAGGGCGCGCGTGGCGTGCCGCTGCTGTATACATATACCCAGTGTGACCTGACTACTCTTTCGCCAAACGCCTTGTACTACGACCTTCTGCCCAAAGACTCGCTAACAGTCGTGCCCCTCTGGCTATCCAGAACCTCTAGCCTTGCACCTCTCATTTAAGTCCTGGTGGCATCCAAGTAGCTGAGGGCTCCTCCCGAGGCCAAAGGCGGTCACACTACAGGTGAAGCACGAGCCGAGACCAGGGAGATTGGCATTTGTTCTGGTGTTGGGTGCCGACCGTGACAATATATTACGGTTTGAGTTATGTTTTTTGGAGTTGTATTTTGTGGTCAAAACTCAAATTTGCGGGTTAAAAAGAAACATTTAAATTTTTCGAGGTTTTTAAAAAACATTTTTCTAGATTTATTATACCCTGACCCTGGAAATAGCTTGAATCCAAAAATACACCATCTAAAACCTGTCACATTGATGTAGGAGTCAATGGCAGAGGTCCCTGGAACCATATGAAGATGTTAACAGCCTGCTTGATGTTTGAGTTTCTTTAAGAGGTTTTGCCCCAAAAGCTCAAATGATTTTCTATCAATTCAAGTTTTCAGGTTGCGGGGCTCGAACTTGCAGAATTAGAAAAAAACTCTAAGAGGGTTAGTTATCAAAATCCAAATTGATTTAATTATTTTCAATCCAAATCCGCATGGGTTATTTCCTCTTATTTATCAATACATTTTCCTGAAAAATTCCAGTGCGTGGATAAATTTTAAAAGAAATTGCCAAAAAATTGGATTAGTACAAATCTTTCGGATTTCCGCCTGAAAAGTCAGATTTTTTCGGACCAGCACAGATCAGGATATCTTCGGGACTTCTCCCATTGATTTATGTAAATTGGGAGGTCTGAGATGCCAGATTCAGAGTTTTTCAATCCTCCGGGTATAATTAATCACAAAAAATTCAAGTTTTTTTTTATTTTAGCTAAAAGTTAGCTAAACTCGAATTTTTGAATTTTTGGCATCTGGACTTTAATAAATAACCCCTAACACTGAACATTTGATAAATAACCACCCAACAGTTACCGATTGGGGCATTTTTAATCTAGGTGAATTGTTGTGATTGGGAAATAATTAGATTTTTCTCCTAGGAGGCACAATGGCTAAATGAGAGCATGGTTTATGTAACTGGGATGCACCAAATGCACTGTTTTTGGGATTCATCCAAAATCCCCAATCTTTCATGGAGGTTTCTGGTGAATCACAATATCAATCTGAAGAGTTAAAAAATAACGTGTGCAAGTTACCTGTTCGTGTGATAAAAAGTAACATGATTTTAAGGATTCTGATTTATTTTGGCCAGGCACTTGGATTCGAATCCTGTTCAATCCTGGATTTAGTGTACGCCCTACTATGTAGGATTAAATTTGCTCCTTTGTTTGATCTGATGAAGTATCAACATGGTGCCAATTCAAAAGCAAAGCATGAAAAAAAAAGCTTCTTCATTTTCCAAATTTCACTACCATAAACCACAGAAAATACTATAACCTGTAGTGGTGCTGGACTGAGACCCAGAGTTTGGGCAGCATTGGGGAGGGAAAATGACCCCTAAACCGCTTCGGAATTATAACGAGCTGTTCGCTTCTCCATTGGTGGTAGTGTCCCAGCTCCAGCTATGCCCAGGGGTCCCCTTCTTTTTTACCTGTGAGACACATTTAAATGTAAAAACTTAAAAAATGACTTGGGGATGCCAAATAAGGGCTGTAATACTTTAGTTTATAGCCCCGATGTGGACTGCTAGCCTGCAGGAGGCTCTCTTGGAATAAACCTCTGCCTTTATGTCTCTAAAACTCAAATTTAAGTCAGAAATGTCAAAATGGGCACTTACTATAAGGCCACTAGGAGCAACATCAATGGGAGTGAAGGGCAACATGTTGCTCATGATGAGCTGGTTCGGAATCACTGACCTGCTCTCTGTGGCCCCTCCATGTTTGTCTATGGCATCATCAGAGGATAAAGTCTGGTTGCAGCAGGGTGGTTTTGGGATCAGCCATCATATAAATAGCCAGTACATTTCTACATTTTTTCTTCTTCTTGAACTTCGTTTTTTAACTACAACGTTGTATGTCATCCACCTCTTCTTCCACCAACTTGGATACTCAATCGTCTTCCTAAAATTCATCTAATCCCACCATGTTAACCAATCTATTAAACATTTATTATATAGTGCCAAACACTTGAGACTATAAAGAGTCATAAATGTATTCGGTCCCTGTGGAGGTTCCTTCATCCTCCTGAGATGCTCATGGAATTCATTTACAATTTACAGGACAAATTTAAGGGTCTGATTTATTAAAATTCAAATTATAAATTCAATCTTCGACTTGGATTTTTGGTCATTTTTGGAAAGAAATTTGAGTTTGTAATAATCCAAACTTAAAATTCGAGATTTATCATACCTTGACCCTGGAAACAGCTCCAATTTGACTATTTGCCACCTAAAACCTGCGGAGAAGTCAATGGTAGAGGTCCAGTGTCCCATTTGAAGATGTTAAAAGCCTTCCTGACATTCAAGTTATTTTTGGAGAAAAATCTCAATTTGAGTTTAGTTGAATTTGATTCAAGTTTTGTACATGGGAATATTCGTTTGAGTTTTAGATGTTGTATATTCTAAAAAAATCACATAAATTCGAAATTGGACCTTTGATAAATCGGCCTCTGAATGTCAGATTGTAATTGTTGTATATATCCTACAGTGCTACTGTTGAAAGAAACACAATTGTTTTGGAAAAAAATATGGGCACCTAATTTATGTTAAGAATATGTATTATTTAATTGCTAAAAAGAGCAAAACTGCGATGTGTATAGTTCCATTAAATGGGGTGTGAAGTAGCTTTCAGTGGTTTAGTGTTTTATCTCTGAAAACCATTGTGATACTTATAAAACTCCCTCGTTTGCATTGCCATAGGCTTTATTGTAATATTAATGGCGAAAACCACATTCTCAAGTAGATTTCCACATTGCGTCACCCAGTAGGTTTGAAATGATAGTGTTTCTGACCTTGATGGAAATATTAGATACGGAAGTGGTGATTAAAAGAGGGATTGTTTGGAGCTCAGTTTTGCAAATATGTCATTGTTTGTAGGGGATGGGTTGGAGAGAATATGGAAGAAACCCAATGGGGGATAAGAGAAAAGTTGCAGAGTCAGAAAAGAGGAGATGCTGAAGATGAATAGGTTTCTAAGGTAAGACGTGTAGAAAAATGATATCCAGGATTGAATTCTACTTGTATCATGCTACTAAAAGGCAGTGGGGAAAGTGTTTGCTACAACTGGAGACAGAGAAGTCTAAACTCATCTGTGTGGCACCCGTCATAAAGAAGAGTGAAGAGCGGCAGGGCAAGTATTGGTGATTATTAATCCACTGGGATCTTTGGTAACATTAGTTACTCTCTATGGAGAAACTATATTACAATGCACTAAGTACTCTCTCTGTATGTCGACAATATCAAAAAGTTGAGTGGAAAGGAAGGGCAGCAAATATTTACTAATGTAAAGTCTAGCTGCAGAGTGGGGGATATGGATAAATAATGTACCCCAACTATGAAACTATCATCATCATCTAAACTTTTCATGAGTTTTATCTATATTTTTATCTATCATCTATATGTCTATCATGTATCAATCTATTATTGATCTCTATCTATCTTTTTATCTATCTATCTTTTTATCTATCATCTATCTATCTATTATTGATATATATATATATATATATCATCTATCTAATCTATCTATCTATCTATCTTTTTATCTATCATCAATGTGTCTATCAATATATTTCTATCTATCATATATCTATCCATCCATTATCTATCTATCTATCTATCTATCTATCTATCTATCTATCTATCTATCTATCTTTTTATCTATCTTTTTATCTATCTATCTATCTATCCATTATCTATCTATCTATCTATCTATCTATCTATCTATCTATCTATCTATCATCTATCTAACTATCCATTATCTATCTATCCATTATCTATCTATCTATCTATCTATCTATCTATCCATTATCTATCTATCTATCTATCTATCTATCTATCTATCTATCTATCTATCTATTATTGATAAATATCTATCTATCATTCTATCTGTGTATCCATCATCTATCTATCATCTCTCTATCTATCTATCTATCTATCTATCTATCTATCTATCTATCTATCTATCTATCTATCTATCTATCGTCTATGTATCTATCATCTATCTATTTAGCTATCTATGTATTATTGATCTCTATCTCTATAGCTATATGGAAGTTGCTGAACTCAAGCAATTAATATGAAATCAGGGATCTGCATTTTTCCAACTAATGTGTGAAAGCAGAGCATTTTTTATTCACTCTTTGGCATTAAGAGAGATTAAATGTTTGTATGACTCTCCGTCTGCGAGATTATTACCTTGAGATATCGTTCTGTTTGTTAGTAAGTGTGACTCTTCAGTGCAGTGACAATTGGTAATGAATCCTTCCCATTTTTAATAATCATTAAAAATGCAAGTTCATTTTACGGTCTGAATTTTTAATTACGTTATGTGGGGATTGAATCCATCGACTCCACTGTCAGCCCATAAAGATTCTACTCTGGTTGTATCGACACAAAGTGCCATGCGAGTATTTGCTGAATATCCTAAATTGCTTGTTTGTTACAAACTGAAAAAATTCATTCTCTTGAAGGAAAAAAGTGCCCTCAAATGTTAAATAAATTCCATTATCAAAATAGCAAGTTTTATAACAAAAGCTTTTTTTTTATATAAAGATACATTTCAGCAAATTTTGGATCAAGACTTCTATGTGGCTCATGTATCTGAACTGTTATTATTGTTTTAATCACATTTATCACAATTGTTAGAATCGTAATGCTCAATTTTAAAAAATATCTACCGTTTACCTTTACCTTCATTTATATAAACTCATAACAATTTTTGTATAAATGATAAAAAAAAATTGAAATTTAAACAAAGAAATAAAAAGACATTTTGTAAAAATTAACTAAACTAATTTTGGGTTGACACAAAAAAAAAATCTAAAACTCCTGGTTCAAAGTTTGGTTTAATACTTTTCATGGTGTCGGGTATTACTCCACTGGATCACAGCGGGTGTTTAATAAATCTGTTATTAACAGAATTTTTATAATTTTTTTCTCACAGTCATTTATTGATTCATTTTTTTTTTTAAAAAAAAAATAAATAAATGAGTGAAACTAGAACATGGTTGGCTTTGCAGTAGGAAAAAAGTTAGTTTGAAGTATCAGACTTATAAACCATTTATATCCATGTCATTCAGTTTTCACAGTCATTATTTAAATAATTAGATTTTTAATTTTAATTTTTTCATTACAACAATGAAAAAAAAGATGTTAACAACGTAACATCTTTTTTTTTTTAAAAAAAAACACATATGAAAACAATTGTTTTAAAGATTTAAAATTTGGCAGATTTATTGAAAATTATATAATCTGATTTCACTGTGTTTGAGTTATATTTTACAAGTTTTTTAAAAAAATAAATAAATAATAACACAATCGAGCCGGATGAGTTTTCAAGTTTTTTTCAAATGAGAGAAAACCTTGGAAATTAGATTTTTTGATAAATCCTCTGTTATGAGAGCATACATTCATAATGTTGGGGGATATTTGCATCTTGACTGGTGCTTCATCTGTAGAATTCTTTAGAATATTTTTTATGTATTGTCAATGAGATACAGGCCTTTGTCATAATACAAAGCACAATTTATTTTTGGTCATTAAAGGGGTGGTTCACCTTTCAGTTAACTTTAAGTATATTATAGAATGGCCGATTGTAAGGAACTTTTCAATTGACCTTCATTTTTAATTATTTTGAATGATTTGACCTTTTCTTCTGGCTCCTTCCAGCTTTCAAATGGGGGTCACTGACCCCATCTAAAAAACAAATGCTCTGTAAGGCTACAAATGTATTGTTATTGTTACTTTTTATTATTCATCTTTCTATTCAGATCTCTCCTATTCATATTCCAGGCTCTTATTCAAATCAATGCATGGTTGCTAAGGGAATTTGGATCCTAGCAACCAGAATGCTGACATTGCAAACGGGAAAACTGCTGAATAAAAAGCAAACAGACAATTGTATTCCTATCCCAACAAGTGTATTGTGTAAGTGTAAGTGTGTCTCAGTGGGACCTGGATTTTACTATTGAGTGTTGTTCTTAGATCTACCAGGCAGCTGTTATCTGGTTAATTTATATATAAATGTATGTATTTGTATACACTATTCATCTATGCATGATAATCATGGGGTATAGAGAAATATATATTTTAGTGAACTTGTATGATAGATTAAAAAAGGGCATGTCTGTAAGGTATTCACTTTATATACAAAGCAGAAGGGATCTTGGAAGGGAAACACAGTTTTGCTGTAGTGATGCGCAGGCCGGGACCCGCGGGTTTACCTTCAGGTCGAGCAGGTTCGGACCGACCTCGCACTCTACTTCGCGGGTGGTGGTGGGTGCCCGTCAAATGCCGGCTTCCAGGTTCATCTGGAAGCGCCTGCTTGCCCCAACCCTTTTGTGACGTCATCGATGGGGCCGGCTGACACGGGTCTATAAAAGCAACCTGGAAATCGGATGCAGGCGGGCGCGGGCCAAGGTAGGGAAATCACAAACCGCACATTACTATTTTGCTGCTGAAAATTTCCATTTTCAAAATACCATAAAATCTTTCCCATTTGCTGGGGACGGGACTTGGCATTTTACTTGTTGTTAGGGCCACAACCCAAGGGCCCCAGGTGACCAGTGGACTAATAATTCGGGCTCCCTGGTGGGGAACGTTATATTATGGGGGTGCAGCATCTATTGGACAGATTGATCGAGATAAGAAAACATTTGGGATCTGATGGTGATGACATTTCTATTTTGTGCTTTTCACAATCATGTGGGATGTTTCCCATATATTTCTTATATTTATATATATATATATAGTGTTCTGTAAGCTTTGTCCCCTTCCCTTTGCAAACGTGTAAATTCAATTGTCTTCTAACTTAATACTCAGATGTGACACTTTTTTCTTCACTTGTTTTGTCCAATTGTTTTTCTTTTACTAAATTGTCAACTTCTAAGTATATTTGCTAATGATAAGTTTGTTTTCATCCAGTCACCCCTTGTATCCCCATCTCTTCTGACTATGAAAGGGTGTTGATAAAGGTTCATCTTCTTCTCTTCTCCATTTGAAATATTCAAGGGATGTCTAAATATTGTCTGTTTCACAGCAACGAGCGTCTCATTAGAACTTTCTACTAATTGTTCCCACATTAATCCTCTCACCATGTGACATTCATCTCCCTAATACACTGGGTATAAAACTCACTGTATTCTTCCACATTTGGTTAAAAAAATAATCCATATCCAGTAAATCTCTAACTGAATCCAAACTAAACTCTCTGGATATCTTGATTGAACAGTATATATATATATATATATATATATATATATATATATATATATATATATATATATATAGATATAGATATAGATATATATATATAGATATATATATATATATATATATATATATATATATATATATATATATATATATATATATATATTCAGTATAAAAGACCAAATATATTTTCCCCAAATATCATCCCACTGAGCCTTCAAGCTGATCCCCCAGTTACTGCTGCAGGTTCCCCATGGCAAAGCCAGCCCTAGAGTTTATAGATTATTTCATTTAATTATGTACAGGGAATACCTATGCTGCCATAGTTTTATGGGATCTCTCTGTACAGACTATGAGCAAACTTAGGGACTGTTCCTGCTGAATTGTGCTTAGTACAGGGAATACCTATGCTGCCATAGTTTTATGGGATCTCTCTGTACAGACTATGAGCAAACTTAGGGACTGTTCCTGCTGAATTGTGCTTAGTACAGGGAATACCTATGCTGCCATAGTTTTATGGGATCTCTCTGTACAGACTATGAGCAAACTTAGGGACTGTTCCTGCTGAATTGTGCTTAGTACAGGGAATACCTATGCTGCCATAGTTTTATGGGATCTCTCTGTACAGACTATGAGGAAACTTACAAGTGGTGTGATGTCTCTTTAAGCCGTGCACAGTAGATGATATTATATGTATTTACAGCTTTACTCGTCATGCTTGTTGCTCAGACAGAGCTGACAGACAGATATTTCCAGAGTAAGTATCCGAGGGAGTGGCATCTAAGGAATATTGTGCTGGAATATGTCTCTGCTCCCTGGTCCCAATCATTTGGTTCCTCTGCCGGGAATGCCGTTTGTGACATTACAGCTCATGAGTCACTGACTATTCATGTATATCACATATAAGACACGTTTCTTGTGGTTTCCCAAGTATGGAGGTTATGTGAGTCATTTGCCTTTTCAGAACACAGATTATCTTTATAAAAACGATGAAAGGCAAAAAAAACCAGGCGTGCGTTGTGAAATCCATTCATCGACACTGATCTGCGAGTAAAAACGGGAGAATAAAAAAGCCCCGCCGGTGTTCTGCCCCTTCGGTGGGTAAGAATTAAATCCCCGACTGTTGATTCTGCCTTTTATTAATAGCTCCTTAGAGAAGTGGATAGTAGCTCTTGGTTTGGGAACGCTGGAAGCTGTGCCGTGTTTATGCAGCTGCGATGGCAAACGTCACATTCCAAAATCAATGGTCACTTTGTGGGAACGCGTCCTCGCTCCGGGCCTCTTTTATTTATTGATTTTACGGCTATTTTGGGCAGCGCTCGGGACAACCAACATGGAAGACAACTGTCCTATGCGAAAATGATAGTCTTACCTTTTCTTAAGGAAAGAAACCCTTAAATACTCTTACTTGTGGGATGAGGCGTTGGTAAATAACACTCAGCCGAATATTTATTCAATAAGGGCTTTGCCATTTAATAGTGGCTTAAAGGGATACTCATAACTGACATCAAACCGGCATTTCCCAAGCGTATGTAGAACATGAGGCACATTGGGCCCAGGGCAGTTGCCTATAATAAAGGAAACATCTGATTGGCTGCTGTAGGTTTCTGAATTTGGGCAACTTTTAAGCATATTACAGATTACAGACCTGTTATCCAGAATGCTACTGGGGTTTTCTGGATAAAGGATCTGTCCATAATTTAGATCTTTATATCTTATTTAAATATGAAATAAACCCAATAGGCTGGTTTTGCCTCCAATAAGGATGAATTATATCTTAGTTGGGATCAAGTACAAGCTACTGTTTAATTATTACAGGTATGGGACCTGTTATCCAGAATGCTTGGGACTTGGGCCTTTCTGGATAATGGATCTTTCTGTAATTTGGATCTTCATACCTTAAGTCTACTAGAAAGTCATGTAAACATTAAATAAAGCCAATAGGCTGGTTTTTCTTCCAATAAGGATTAATTATATCTTAGTTGGGATCAAGTACAAGGTACAGGTACGGGACCTGTTATCTAGAATGCTCCGGACCTGGGGTTTTCTGGATAATGGATCTTTCTGTAATTTGGATCTTCATACCTTAAGTCTAATAGAAAATCATGTAAACATTAAATAAACCCAATAGGCTGGGTTTGCTTCCAATAAGGATTAATTATATCTTAGTTGGGATCAAGTACAAGGCACAGGTACGGGACCTTTTATCTAGAATGCTCTGGACCTGGGGTTTTCTGGATAATGGATCTTTCTGTAATTTGGATCTTCATACCATAAGTCTACTAGAAAATTTTGTAAACATGAAATAAAGCCAATAGGCTGGTTTTGGCTCCAATAAGGATTAATTATATCTTAGTTGGGATCAAGTACACGTTACTGTTTTATTATTACACAGAAAAAAGGAAATCATTTTTACATGTTTGGATTATCTGGATAAAATTGAGTCCATGGGAGACGGCCTTCCCATAATTCAGAGCTTTCTGGATAACGGATTTCCGGATAATGGATCCTATGCTTGTACTATGATTGGAGACCCTTTTAAGTTGACGTTTAGTTTGTTATTGAATGACCAATTCTAACCATTTCCATTGGTCTTCCTTATTCATTTTTATCATTTGCCTTTTTATTGTGATGTTTCACAGGTTTCAAATGAGGGTCACTGACCCCATCTAAAAAATAAAATTCTCTGTAAGGCTACAATTGTATTGTTGTTACTTTTTATTACTCCTATTTCTATTCAGGCCCCTCCTACTCATATTCCAGTCTCTATTCAAATAAAGGCATGGTTGCTAGGGAAATTTGGACCCTAGCAACCAGATTTCTGATATATACAAAAAAAATGAAGATGCTACATTCCAAATACAAATTTCCAAAATAAGTTTTGTGTGTCCCCATACATAGTCAGATTGAGTAGGAGATGGATTTCTGTTTGGGAGAGATTTTGATCTCTAATATCCAAAATAAATGATGGAAAATTTCATGGAAACATTGTAAATCTTCTTCCAATTCTCTTCCAATCTCCCGTGGTGCGTAATTTCCATGGACACTCGGCAAGGAGCCCCCATACTTCCAAACTTGCCTTTCCCCTCAAAACATTGATGAGGTTTTTGCAAATGGCTAAACACGTCCCCCATGTTTAAACGAGTAGAACAATTGCTTGTGATGTACTAATATGTGGAGATGATAAAGTGGTGAGAGAGAAGCAGTTTGACTGTCCCATACAAGAAGCCATACGTGTGCCCATTGTGGCTGATCCCTGATGAATTGGCCAAACAATCCTGTAATTTACACAAGGGGAGGCTGATGTTTTTTTCACCTGCCTTCCTTTTGTTTTCATAGACATGGAGGGTGAATGTAATGTGACTGGGGGAGACAGCGGCGGGAGGACATGAGACTGAGACTTCTGTTCTTTACATACACAAATATCAACAATACACCTACTGCAAGTAGATAGAAAAAGAACAAAAGGAAAGAAAGGATTTGCTCATAATAATTATAGATTCACAATAGCAGAGATAAGGAAAGGCTCACAGGACCAGAAGCTTAAGAGTCTGAGACTCATGCAAGAGAAAACACTAGGGATCCACTTGTTTTCTACTCATTCCTACACACACGTTGTGATCAACCAGTATCTATCATCTATTTATCTATCTATCATCTATCTAAACATCTATTATCTATATAATCTATCATCTATCTATCTATAAATCATCTATCTATCTATCTATCTATCATCTATCTATCTATCTATTATCTATCTATCTATCTATCTATCTATCTATCTATCTATTATCTATCTATTATCTATCTATCTATCTATCATCTATCTAGCTATCTATCTATCTATCTATCATCTATCTATCTATTATCTATCTATCTATATATCTATCTATCATTATCTATCTATCTATTATCTATCTATCTATCTATCTATCTATCTATCTATCTATCTATAAATCATCTATCTATCTATTATCTATCTATCTATTATCTATCTATCTATCTATCTATCTATCTATCTATCTATCTATAAATCATCTATCTATCTATTATCTATCTATTATCTATCTATCTATCTATCTATTATCTATCTATCTATCTATCTATCATCTATCTATCTATCTATCTATCTATCTATCTATAAATCTATCTATCTATCTATCATCTATCTATCTATTATCTATCTATCTATCATCTATCTATCTATCTATCTATCTATCTATCTATCTATCTATCTATCTATAAATCTATCTATCTATCTATCTATCATCTATCTATCTATTATCTATCTATCTATCTATCATCTATCTATCTATCTATCTATCTATCTATCTATCTATCTATCTATCTATCTATCTATCTATAAATCATCTATCTATCTATCTATTATCTATCTATCTATCATCTATCTATTATCTATCTATCTATCTATCTATTATCTATCTATCTATCTATCTATCTATCTATCTATCTATCTATCTATCTATAAATCATCTATCTATCTATTATCTATCTATCTATCTATCTATCTATCTATCTATCTATCTATCTATCTATATATCTATCTATAAATCATCTATCTATCTATCTATCTATTATCTATCTATCTATCTATCTATCTATCTATCTATTATCTATCTATCTATCTATCTATCTATCTATCTATCTATCTATCTATCTATCTATAAATCATCTATCTATCTATTATCTATCTATCTATCTATTATCTATCTATCTATCTATCTATCTATCTATCTATCTATCTATCTATCTATCTATCTATATATCTATCTATAAATCATCTATCTATCTATTATCTATCTATCTATCTATCTATCTATCTATCTATCTATAAATCATATTATCTATCTATCTATCTATCTATCTATCTATCTATCTATCTATCTATCTATCTATCTATCTATCTATCATCTATTTCTCCCTCTATCTATCACCTATTTATCCATCTATCTAACTATATATCATTTATCTATAATCTATCTCTGTCAATATTCCCAATCAATATGTATCCATTTAATATATCGATTCAAGGGAATACCCATCACTAGGTTACATTTCTGTATATACACAAGCACAATGTCTAAATAGACGAGTTTATTATCATGAAGACTCGAGATTCATAATTAACATCATGTACATAAATATTTCTTAGTTCAGTTGAATGATCACTGCTGAACCTGCGTATCTGGGAGATCTTACAAACACCTGTCGTATCTTTGTTTAATAAATACAAATATGATGAAATTCTTCTCTAAAGAATAATTGAAAATCCATTATTTTAGACAACTGGGAAGACTAATAGTGTTTATGTTATTTCACCATCAGGCCATACAGAACGTTGCAGGTTTTTTGGGATATTTCTTTGTTCTTCTCTTCACTCTCCTGTGTAACTTGTGGGTCGGTCTCACCAACTGAAACTCATTGTGGCCCTAGACTTCCTTCCCGTACAGTTCTTGTGTCACATCTAGATGAAGAGAGGGAGAGAACGGTACATATTAATAATAATTGATATATTTGTATTCTTTGAGATTAAAGGAGAAGTAAGGGTACACTCACTGGGGAGTACCAACATAATAGACACCCCATTGATTGTAATCACTTACCTGATGCCCTGGGCCATCTCAGAGAACCTGCAACCAAACGATGCTCTTACTTCTTCTGTCTTTATGCCGCTTGTTCAGTAGCCAAACTATAACAAAAAGCTGTTTTTTTACTTTATTCAAATGCGTTGCCCTTGGGATAATGAAGAAAGAAGATAGAGGAAAATGATTACTTGCTTTGGATTCAGATTTGGCCAAATCCAAGTCCCTCCAAAAACCAGGGTTGCCAGATTGGCAGATTTCCAGCCAAATGTGGCTACTTATTTAAAGCCCAGACGTGTTTTGAAAGTACAAACACAGATTTGGGCTACTTAATGGGCATTTTGCTGGTTTGTACTTTGGAAACCAGCCAAATTTTGTCTTGCTCTAATGTGCCAATGCATTAGTCTCTCAATGCATGCTGGGTAATGTAGTTTTTGTTTAACAATTTGCCAATTGCCAAGTTTATTGAAAGACTACAATACCCAGCATGCAATGGGACTGACTTGTGTAGAAGTCTGAGTTACCAGATTTTGGGCTCTGTACCCCAGTCTCCCGTCACTCTTAAGCATTCCCACATTTTCCAGTGATTTCCCTCAATTTCAGACAATTTTGGTGGGAAAAAATCTTCTTGCCACCAAAATGTCTACAGGTTGAGCTGTTTTACCAATATTTATTGAAATTGTACATGAATTAGGGCCTTATGGGACCCCTATACCTCCTCCTCAGTAGTTACACCACTAGTAACCGGCGCATTTGTCCCATTTTGCTTCCTGGAAAAATTAGCGAAACTGGAAAATTTGAGGCGTATTCGCACATAAATTGATTTCTTTTTTAGACACTTTGTACACTGCACATATTGTGCTACTTTTGACGTGCCTCTTGGTTAGTGTTGGGCTGGTTTTGTCGCCGACTTTGGCTGGGTTTGAAAATTAGACCTGACAACCCTGGGCAGAACTGAAACCAAACCCTAAAAATCACAAGACTGTCTGTCTCTGCAAATTAGGATTCGGGAATCAGTTCGGTATTCAGCCAAAAGTTTTCCATGAAGGATTTGGGATTCACCCTAAATCTCAAAAGAGTGCATTCGATGCACCCCTAATTGCAGGTAGCCCAGGCCAGTGCAGTTTTCTGCTGACAGGAGGACCAGCCCGGGGTATCAGAGAAGTGATTACAATCACCTTAGGTCCTTGGGTTTAATTGGTACATCAGCAGCACCATCACTTTTTGTCTACTCAGTCATAACTTTCCTTTATTAAACTTGTGTAGCCAATAATTCCCACAGTGTATGCAGAAGGGACTCTGATTCGTCTTTGTAAGTCACACGTCAAGGATTAGGAAGGCGGAGCTGTGGAGACTGATGGGGAAAGGGTGAGTGCTTGAGGCAGGAGCTGTATGTGCCTAGGGAACAAGTAAAGGGAAGGCAGGAACAGGATGATGAGGGTGAAGAGTCAGACTGGATCAGGTGCAGAGCAGAACAGGATGGAGAGGGCGAAGATCAGGACTGGACTAGGCAGGATGAAGAGGGTGATGACTCAGGACAGGAACAGACTGGATGGGGCAGGAGGAGACTGGATAGCAAGATAGCAGGGGAGGACTGAATGGCGAGAGTAGACTGGAGCAGAGGGAGACTGGAGCAGAATAGCAAGAGGAGCGGATAGCACTTGAGAGTGAGAGAGAGAGAGACAAGGGAAGCTATAAGACAGGGTTCAAGGCAGAACAGGACAGGAAGCAGGAACAGGCAAAGTCAATACAAGGTGAAGTCAGGGAAAGGTACAAGGTGGAATAGGAAATGAGAACAGGCAAGGCAAGGGTCAGATCAAGGTCAAGGCTGGGAAGGAACAAGATAGGGTAAAGCAAGACAAGACAAGATAGACAAGGACAGTCAGACCAAGGCAAGGAGGAATAACAAGGAAAAGGGCAAGAGCTTGAACAACCTGGTTAGGGGAGCTGCGGCAGTACTAGGGAGACCATGTATTACTCCGGCAAGGAGTTTTCTAAGGGCTGGCCTTAAATAGGGCAGAGTCATTCCTGATTGGTTGATTGCAACTAATCAGGCAGCAGCTGGGCTGGGACTGCAGAGACCAGGTAACACATAGAGAGCAACCCTACAGGCTTCTCACCTGGCCAAATGGTTAAGGCATCGAGCCAGAAACCCAAAGGTCCCTCGCTCGAATCCCAGCAATACCTGACATCACAGTACAGGTATGGGACCTGTTATGCAGAATGCTTGGGACCTGGGGGTTTCCAGATCTTTCCGTAATCTGGATCTTCATGCTTTAAATCTACTAAACAAATCATGTAAACATGAAATAAAGCCAATAGGCTGGTTTTGCTTCCAATAAGGATTAATTATATCTTAGTTGGGATCAAGTACAAGTTACTGTTTTATTATTACACAGAAAAAGGAAATCACTTTTAAAAATTTGGATGAAATGGAGTCTATGGGAAACGACCTTTCCGTAATTCTGAGCTTTCTGGATAACGAGTTTCTGGATAACGGATCCTATACCTGTACATCAAACAATCTCACACACTTTGCTCCTCAGTTTCCTGGATTCCTAATGTGCCTACACGAGAGCTTTCTACACTTTGCATCGATCATCGTTTTTTTCTCCTCCTGCTAAAATACCAGATTCCCTGACTTGTACGTTTGTGTTGAGTTTGTATATCCCCTTTGTGATGTGAGATGTGTTGTATGTGCAGCAATGTAGCCCAGCGCTGAGAAATGCAAAGTCAGAACAACGCACAGGTAACTCAATACCCCAAGATTAGTGATGGGCGAATTTGCGCCGTTTCGCCGAAAAATTTGCGAATTTCGCGCGAAATGGCGAAAAATTTGCGAAACTGCGCCGGCATCTTGTTTTTGACGCCGGTGCCCGTTTTTTTTCCGCAAATTTTCGCGGGCGTTTCGCGAATTTATTCTCTGGCGGCGAATCGCGCGAATTCGCGCCTGGCGAATAAATTCGCCCATCACTACCCAAGATGATTAGAACAGACGGTGCAAAGAATAAGTGGGATAAATTGGTATTGTTGGCGTCTCTGTTAGTGATGGGCAAATTTTGGGCTTTTAGATTTGCAGAAAAATTTGCGAATTTCCTGCGAAATTCACAAATTTATTCGCCGGTGGCGAATCGCGGGAATTCACACCTGCCGAATAAATTCACCCATGACTAGTGTCTGTGAATGGAGCCCTGTATTCACATACAAAAATGCATCTCGCTAAATAATGGTGTCCTGTTAAAGGGAAGAGAAACAGCAGAATCTGGGGAGCCAACAGGTAAATTCCTTTACTGGCAGACCAATGCCATATGGAGTGGAATGTTTCCTTCAATATATTGCTGAAACTACAGCTAATTGAACATTGTTAAAGGGTTTGGTCACCTTTAAATGAACTGTTCGTATGATGTAGAATGGGTCGGGTACCCTGCAGGTTGCAGGATGAAGTTTCGGGAGCGGGTATAGACACGGGTTGGTGGTTATCCAGGTTTGGGGGTCGCGGGTCGGGTCATGGTCTTCTCCTTTTTTACTCCTTTTTTTCTGTTCACTCCTACTTCTTATGATGTCACTTCCGGTTTACAATGAGCACTTCCTGTTTTACTCCTTTTTTTCTGATCACGCCTACTTCTAATGATGTCACGTCCGGTTTACAATGAGAGCACTTCCTGTTTCTTGATGGTCAGCGGGTCGCGGATCGGGTCTCGGATAAGGTACTTGCGGGTTGGGTCGGGTAGCAGGTCCAAGCGGGTAAGTATGCAGGTTGCAGGTCATGGGTTGGGTTCAGGTTTAACGAAAAACGGGACAGTTGGGAGGTATGCAAATTGATAGAGAAGGTACCGGATCCAGGATTTAGTTCGAGATTCGGCCAGGATTCTGCCTTTTTTAGCAGGATTCGGATTTGGGCAGGCTGAACAAATCCAAATTTGCATATGCAAATGAGGGGTGGGGAAGGAAATCGTCTACCTTTTTATCACAAAACAAGGAAGTAACAAAATGTTTTCCCATCCCTAATTTGCAAATACCAAATTGTTTGGTATTCGACCAAATCGTTCATGAAGGATTCGGGCTTTCGGCCAAATCAAAAATAGTGGATTCGGTGCTTCCCTACAAATTGACGCTCGATTTTGTTGCTGCGATTTTTTCAAGAAAAATGAATGATCGATGAATTCAATTTGTAGAAGGGAGTTTGGTCCAAAAATGAGATGAATTTGAGTTTTAGTAAATAAGCCCCTATGTGTAATTAGCCCACATTTTCAATGCCACTTAATTAATTAATAAATTGTAAAAATACATGTTTTTAAGGGGTTTAACTACAAAGAAAGCAGCTAATATTGTGGCTAAAAGAAAAGACACCAATAGGGGTGGGGTGACAAAGACTTTTCAGCTGCTCATATGTCCCACCCCAGGGGAAGTTTATGAGGAAAGACACAATCATTTAGGCACAACTGTGAAGGAAAGTGCAAATTCCTCTAATGTTCGGCGTGTAGGCAACATAAATGGAGCTCCATCCGTTGGCTGCAAATATCATTCTGGGGCGCGAACAGGCAGTGTCACCAAGTTTGCCCTGCTAAGTACATACTGAGAGGGACACCGTGTTAGGGATAAAGTGTGTTAAGTCGCTGTGTGGTGCTGGAGGTACAATAAGTTCACAGGTGCAGACAGGGCCACATTTCATTCTTTCTGCACCCTGACATTCTCTCAATATGCCCAGCTCCCTCTCACAGCACTGGCACACCCTGAGCTTAAATGCTGCCAATCTGCTGAAAAAACAGCAGTGGAAGTTTCTTTCTACAGGTGCGATGTACAGCATATATGCCATTGCATTTTACGTGTCGGGCAGGTGGGCAAAGCAGTTTCAGGGGTTGTTCACTTCTGCCATGACTTAAAGGCGAACTGTATTTCCTGAAAGAAAATCGAAACAACATATATACGTTATATTTTAATGTGGGACCTATCAAAGAATCTTCTCGAATCGCCATAAACCTAGAAATATTAACATTTTTTATTTTCTCCCTGAGCTGCCATGTTCTGTTAGTCAATCACTGATCACCTGACAGGAAATAATGCAGCTCTGAGTGGAACAGGAAGTATCTAAACAGGAAATCTCCATTCAGTGGCGGAGCTTAAATGCTGAAAACCTCCAATTCCACAGCAGTGGAAATTTCTTTCCACAGAGGTGCAATGTACAGGGGAGATGCAATTAAATTTTACACACAGGTGGGCAAAGCAGTTTCAGGGGTTGTTCACTTCTTCCATGACTTAAAGACTAAGGGGTTTGTAATTTCGAAAAACGGTCTGCACACACCAATATTGCAGTCGGGGATTGTGCCCCTTTTATTAATGCCACCAACAATCAATAATCAACGTTTCGGGGGGACACAGCCTCCCTTCTTCAGGATAAATTCACAAAGTGCACAGTGCTATAATTATATACCCTTAACTCCTCCCCTCTCATCTGTGTAACATCTCATTAGTGTCATTTGTGTGATTAACTCATTCAGTTCATTTAAGTCCAACATATCATGGTAAATCTTGTTTTCAACAATGTTATAATTAAACATATATTTCTTCCATTAATGAAAAGCATTTCTTTCAATCAATAAAAAACTTTTTTTTACTCACTGTCCCTGGTTGCGTTTTACTTTAGCTTTAATATTGGAAAATCTTAACACCTCTTGTGTATAATTAGACTATCATGATACTTCATCTGTGAAGGAAAAGGGTGATTATATAAATTATTAAATAGTGTATAAATATCTAAAAACCTACAAAACCACATATATTACAAAAAACATGTCAGATTAAAATCTTCATTGAGGCCTTTAGGGGAAAGTGTTTTCAGACGCCAAATCCAATAGGCTTCTCTCCTCAATAATGATTTTTTAAAATCAACACCTGCATTTTTATAAATAACTTCTAAAACTTGCCATCTTATTTGGGAGACATTATGTTTCACATTATAAAAGTGTCTAGCCAGTAGGGTTTCTCTTTTATACTTCTCCTTACTTTTTTTCTCTTTAGGATCGATTCCCTCATCTGGTTTGTAATTTCTAATCACGCTTTTATGCTCGTTTAGACGGGTTTTAACTGCTCTTGAAGTTTGGCCCACATACCCAAGACCACATGGGCATTTTAACAAGTAGACTACCCCTTCCGTATTACATGTTGCCATATGTTTTAATTGGATTCCATATCCTTGACTCGGATGGGTACATTTGTCACCTTTAATTATGCCACTACAGTGGCCACAATCATGACACGGAAGGGTGCCCCTCTTGTTAAACACCACCCCTTTAACTTTCTTTGGTTTGAAATCCGATCTTATTATTCCATCCGCCACACTCCTACCTCTTTTAAAACTAAAGAGTGGTTTTTTTAGTAAATAATTTGCCATAAATCTGATCTTTTTGTAGAATATGCCAGTGTTGCAATATACTTTTCTTTATCAAATTGGAATGTGGGCCAAATGTGGTTACACAAACACACTCATGTTCCCTCTTTTTCATGTTTCCCTTTGCTGTTAACAGATTTTCTCTTTCAATCCCCATTACTTCATTTTTAACCTGATTTAGTTCACCTCTATTATAACCTCTTTCACAGAATTGTTTTACAATCACTTGTGCCTGTCTTTCATACAAATCATTTGTTGAGGTAATTCTTTTAGCCCTTATGACTAAAGACTTAGACTAAAGACTAAGGGGCACATTTACTAAGCTCGAGTGAAGGATTCAAATTAAAAAAACGCCAAATTTCAAAGTATTTTTTTGGGTACTTCGACCATCGAATAGGCTACTAAGACCTTCGACTTCAATTCGAACGATTCAAAGGTAAAAATCGTTCAACTATTCGACCATTCAATAGTCGAAGTACTGTCTCTTTAAAAAAAGTTTGACTACATACTTTGGCAGTTTAAACCTACCGAGGTACAAGTTAGTCTATGGGGACGTTCCCCATCACTTTTCTACGCTTTTTTTGATCTAAGAAAAATCCTTTGATCGATTTTTACTTCGATCGATCGTAGGATTTGCGCTAAATCCTTCAAATTCGATATTCGAATTCAAAGGATTTAAATTCGAGGGTTTATTAACCCTCGATATTCGACCCTTAGTAAATGTGCCCCTAACTGTATCTCCTGAAAATCTAACCAACATATATACATTATAGTGTAATATGTGCCCTATCAAGGAATCTTCTCAAATTGCCATAAACCTAGAAATATTAGCATTTTAAATATTTTCCCTGAGCTGCCATGTTGCCATGTTCTGTGAGTCATTCACTGATCACCTGACAGGAAATAATGCAGCTCTAAGTGGAAAAGGAAGTAACTACACAGGAAGTATCCATTCAGTGGCGGATATGTGTGAGAACAGAGCCTCATACAAGCCAGTGAGACGGACTTAAGTACTTAAAATGACAGTGTTTTTATTTTATCTTTAGGAAACAGTGTTACGCTGTTTAATTTGATATTGAAATTTATATTTTGGTGATAGTTCTTTAATCCTAAAGCAAAATATTGTTGCCATTTTTGGCTTGGGATGGTCCAAGAATATCTCTTCCGAATGTTGTTTTAGAAGGAGCAGATGATACCAGATAAAGTGACTTATGGATTATTCTGAACAATTTTAACACCATCATTTAATGATTCTTTTTAAAAAAATTTTTTAGTAAAAACATCACTCTTTAATGTGGACATAATTCACAGAAATTTACCGTATTAATGGAAACATTTTGTGCCTAAAGTTATTTATCAAAGTCCGAATTTATCTCAACATTTCGAGCCACAAACTCTGATCTAATCCGCACTGTTTTTTTCGGTGTATTTATTATTATTATTATTATTATTATTATTATTATTATTATTATTATTATTATCATTATTATTATTTTGATTATTCTGAATCCGAATTTCACGATTTTTTCACGATTTTGTATGCTTTTTTCCCCGAAAACTCAAAAAAATTTGGGTATTGCACGAAACCCAGCGCAAATCAAAAAATCATTGGGACTTGACTTATATGCAACCTCGACAGGTCAGAGATGCCGGATTTTCTGATTTGGACTTTTCCATCCTCGGGGTATAATAAATTCCCGATAAATTTGTGCTTTTTTCAAAGTCCGATTTATTTTAAAAAAAAATTAAAAAAAAGTCATGATTTTTGTATTCCGAGTTTAGTAAATAACTCCCTTGGAGGTTTTTGGATTTTTTTCACTTCATTTTTTAGAGGTTTCTTAGAGGTTCTTAGTGCGTTGTTCAGCTTTTTTTTTGTTAGTTGGTACATTTATATTTGATTATTTGAATAACGTGCACGGCACTCATGGTTTTAGAGAGGTAGTAGAAATTTTATAGTTTACTCGTGGTTTCAAACTACAGGTATGGGACCTGTTATCCAGAATGTTCTGGACCTGGAGTTTACACTAACAAATCACAAATTTTTCAGGATTTTTGCTTTCGGAGTTTAGTAAATAACCCCCTTAATGTTTCTAGTAGACAAGGTAAAAAGATCCAAATTATGGAAAGATCCGTTATCCGGAAAGCCCCAGGTCCGAGCATTCTGGATAACAGGTCACATACCTGTACTATATTTCAGTCACTTGTGACATAGAAAAAGTTTTTGTGCTAATAGTGAATAGATGAAAGCCTTGATGGTGTGTTATTTCTTGTATACAATTTCAGCCCAGACAATCCATACAATTCATTGCTGATAAAAGAAAACTATTTAATTCAGGCCTTCCACAAGGATTCTTGGCTTTTGTTGTGACAGACTTACTAGATAATAATTATAATAGTTTATTAATATTTGCCTCTTCAACAAAGCTACTCGCATGCCTACTGCCATTGTTGCTGTGAAAGAACCTGTCCTTGTTATGAAAAGAAACGCAATATTGTAAATATGTTGTCAATTAAATAGTGTTTGAGAGACTGCACTGGTTTCAATTCATTATGGTTAAAAGAATGCTCCATTCAATTTGAGCTTCCACCTAATTCCTGCGCAGAATTCAAGATTTATCTGAACCAAATCCAAATAATGTGATATGACAAAATCACAAACCATTTGCCATTTTTGTTTACATTTTAATTTGCAAATTAAGGTTCACTTTGGAAATTGCCCAAATCTTTTGTGAAACATTCAGTTCAAAATTGAAAGATTTGGTGGGGGTTATTTTGTAAAATCTGAATTAATCTCATAATTTAAATTAAAAAAAAGCTCGGCCAAACTCCCACCCCGATTTTGCCTTAGTTTTTAATAAAATAATTCGAATTAATCGAATTTGGAAAAAAACTTCATAAAATCAAGTGAAAGCCTGAACTGTATCATTTTTTTCAGACTTTTTTCCCTTTTTCCCGAATCACTAGATTTTTTCAGTTTTTTGCCAGAATTTGTCAGCTTATCGGGCTAAACTCAGAGCAGACCATGAAATCTTCAGATTGGGATAGGGACATCTCCTATTGACCTTTACATGACCTCAACAGGTCTGAGATGGAGGATTTTTGGATTCTGGCTTTTTGCAGCATTGGACTAATAAATCTCAAAAAAATTCAAATTTTTTCCACCAAAAATTTGAGTTTTTGCCTCAAAAAGCCTGACCAGGTAAATTTGAGATTTAGAAAATAACCTTCTTGGTGCTAAAAAAAAAAAATAAGGATGATAATTCCAACTACTTTGCAGAAATCAGCAGGTCTCAATTTTGTTTTTAGGATTTATTGAGTTAATTTATAGACTTGTATGGAAAACAAAACAGATTCCAAATGATCTCTCCTGCTATAGGCCTTGCCGGCCACATGAAGAACATACTTTAAACACAGGTTGACCCTTGAATCTTGTGTTGGGGGTTATAAATCAGATAGAAATCAATGGGAGAATTCCTGGAGATATTCTGATCTGCGCTGGGTTTCGTGCAACAATCTGAAGAATTTGTGGTTTTTGGGCACAAATCCTCATAGTTACATAGTTAAATTGGGTTGAAAAAAGACAAAGTCCATCAAATGATTCAAATTTTTTCTCATGATTCAAATTTTTTCACAATTTTCTCAAGTTTTTTCCCACACAGGAAATTTTCAGGAAAATGTATTGATAAATAAGGGGGAATAGATCTGTGCGGATATGGTTAGAGTGTTTTCCAAAAAAAATTTCAGACTTTGATAAACAATTCCTTAAAACTAAGATTGTAATGAGATTTATTTAAAAAACCAAATACAAAAAGTGCCAACAGAAAATGAAGCTGAACTATGTGCTAAAAAATTATGAATACCTCAAAAAATTCTAGTTTTTCCTTGTGAAAAATGAATACAAAAACCACTAAAAGTTCAAACTTATTTAAAGCAGTCCGATAGGATCAGCACAACTCCCATTGACTTCTATAGGATTTTAACAAGTTCCACCTGGCAAAGTTTTGTATTAGAGGTTTTTGTGGTTTTTACACTTCAAAAATCTCGAATTTTTTAAAAAATTAGAAAATCTTTAGTAAATTGGCCCCTGCGCGGTGTGCTTAGTGCAAAATCATGTAGAAGTCAATGGCAGATGTTCCTTTTTAAAACTGGAAGATCTTTCTTTGTTTGTGGTTTTTGAGGTTTTCAGGTGTTTTTGACACTGACTTTAGTTATCGTTACGTTTTTCGTAAACCATTTTTCGATCCATTTGTGGATCTTAGTTTATTTGTGATTTCAAAAAGTTCTAAAGATTTGACATTTAATAAATGGGCCTCCATAATAGGTAGTAACCTAGTAGCTTTTAACCCCTGGAAATCAAAAACGTTATTCTAAATGTAAGATGTTTGGAGATAACTGCTCAAGCTCAATACGTAATTCAAAGTTGAATGTAAAATGTATGTAATTTGTTACTTCATGTTTTTTGCTGTTTTTCTTAGTGTTCCTCCTCTTCACTAAACTCGCAACTAATCTGTTCCCGCGGATTTCTGCTGTTTCCTAAACAAAATTCCATTTTCTATGGTGATAATTTGATTTGGGGTATATCAGTTCAATAGTAATGCACTTGTAGTTCTTTCTGAATATTGTTTTTATTTTTTATTGTATTTAGATGATATTTAAGTTCTGCACCCAACCTAATTTATAAAAGAAAAAAACAAATTTCCCTGCGCACATTTTAAGAAATCCCGCTCACTAATTGAAATTGTGAAAAAACCGTTGGGCAATATAAACAATTGATGGTAAAATCCATGAGTGGGCGAAGGTGAACTAATCCCTAGGGAGCTCCCTTGGTCTCTGAGCTTATTACTTAATTAGTTCACACACTGAAGAGAATCATCATGTTCTTAAAAATCTGATTATAAATAATAAATTAAAATCCTCTAAGTCATTTCTAGCAAAATAATTTAAAAAATGAGCATTTATACAACGATGTCGAGGCAGTTCTTGTTGATATCAACATTGTCAAGTCAACAGGGATCCCCAACCAGTGGCTCATGAGAAACATGTTGCTCTCCGACCCCTTGGATGTTGCTCCCAGTGGCCTTAAAGGAGAACCAAACTCCTACCCCACTACCCTACATAGACCCCCTTCCTTGCTTGATTACTAAGGGAATAAGATGGCACCCGTGAACTCCGCTGCACAGAATCTGCACCGAGGGGTATGTAAAGACATAGGGGCATTTATCGGGGGTAACACCAAGCCTAGGGGGGGCAGGGGACTATGTGGGGTAGGGTTTTTTATAATTAAGGGTTTGGTTCTCCTTTAAAGCAGGTGCTTCTTTTTGAAATATTGGCTTGGAGGCAAGTTTTGGTTGCCTAAAAACTGCCTCCTGAAGGCTACCAGTCCACATAGGGGCTACCAATAGCCAATCACATATTTGGCACCACCAGGACCTTTTTGTTTGCTTATGTTGCACACACCAAAAATTTGGGGACCCCCTGATGTAGAGAGCAGTGACGGCGAATTTCGATTTGCTGTGAAATTCGAAACGGGCAAAAAATTCACAATTTTTTAACGCTGGCAACAATTTCGACGCCTGGAACATATGACGTGCATTAAAGTCAATGGGCAGCCGTTTTAATTTGGCTCGCCGGCAAATTTTCCCAGCAAATTTACGAATCTATATTGCCGCCCATGAAATTTGCAGCGAATTTGCGCCCACTAGTTGAGAGTGATATTCTGAGATAATTTGCAATTGCTTCCACTGGTTCTGGCCAAACCCAGAACCAGTGGAAAGCAAGTCACCCCCCCCCCGTCTGTCCTGGGAAGAGATCATGTCATAACTTGGAGGAAAAACTGCCATTTTTTTATAAGGGAGGAAACTCTTCAATTCTATGAGACTTGCCAAACCAAATAATCAATTAAACTTGTCTATAAACAGTTAATAGTAGCGGCCGAGTCACCACATTTGCGGGTTATTCATCAAAGGTGGAATTTTAAACCTTTGTGAGGTTTTTTATACCTCAAATGACCTCACAACTTGAATGGTTTCTAATTTAAGAAAAAAAACTCAAATGGAAAAAACTCAAATCATTGAATTCAGGGTTAACAACCCGAAAACTCAAATTAATTGAGTTTTCCACCGAAAAAAAAAAAACTCTAATTGCTCAAATTAATTGAGTTTTCAAGCCGAAAACCACCAAAAAAAACTTGAACATCATGCAGGCTGCAAACATCTTGAAATAGTTCAAGGAACATCTGCCATTGGCTTCTACATGACCTCCACAGGTTTTAGTTGTTTTTAGTATTTTCAGATTTGAACTATTTCCAGCTTCGTGGTATAGTAAATTCCAAAAAATGTGGGGGTTTTTTTTACCTGAAAATTTGAGTTTAGAGTAAAAAATACCAACGTGACCTTTGACTAAATAACCCCCTTTATGTAGAATATTTGAGGCTAAAAATTGTAAAGAAAATTTTAGATGTGTATTCGGCATTTTATTATTTAGGTTTGAGGAAAAAATCCCTGATAACGGGAAACAATTGCGCAGAAATGTTTTTAACCCTGATTGTTAGCAAATTTAAGACAAGCCTAGTTGTGTTAAGCGCAATCCTAAAATCTCGGCTTCTCCAAAAATATTTTGACAAACTGACTTTATTGCTTCAGATTCCCCCACATTGACTTTTCTTGATTTATTCCTTTGATAAATGTTGAATATTCCAGTTAGGAAAAGGCAAACTTGAATGTATTGGAGAAGATGTTTTTTGCCGCTGTGTTTTTGAATCACGGGGGCGAAACCGCAGTCTCCAATTTGAACGCATTTTCCTCTTCATTTTATCTTGACGCACAAAGTCATTTCTTTGGTTTAAGGTTTCAGTAATGGATTTTTGTTTCTTTCACATTTTTATAGTTTATATTGGATGAAATGAGGTGAAACTCCGCTTAATCGACGTGTTACAAAAGGTTGTTATTCTGCTTGGATTTTTCCAGGAAAAAGGGAGTTTTTCATTTGAGTTTATTTTATGCATTTTTGGTGACTCCGCATAACACGACAATAACAGCCCCCAAGGTTCCAGTAACTTGGTTATGTCCAGCCATGGCAGCTTATATACCCCAGACCCATATACCCCAGTCCCATATACCCCAGTCCCTTATACCCCAGTCCCATATACCCCAGTCCCATATACCCCAGTCCCATATACCCCAGTCCCATATACCCCAGTCCCTTATACCCCAGTCCAATATACCCCAGTCCCATATACCCCAGTCCCATATACCCCAGTCCCATATACCCCAGTCCCATATACCCCAGTCCCTTATACCCCAGTCCCATATACCCCAGTCCCATATACCCCAGTCCCATATACCCCAGTCCCTTATACCCCAGTCCAATATACCCCAGTCCAATATACCCCAGTCCCATATACCCCAGTCCCTTATACCCCAGTCCAATAGACCCCAGTCCCATATACCCCAGTCCCATATACCCCAGTCCCTTATACCCCAGTCCAATATACCCCAGTCCCATATACCCCAGTCCTATATACCCCAGTCCCTTATACCCCAGTCCCATATACCCCAGTCCAATATACCCCAGTCCAATATACCCCAGTCCCATATACCCCAGTCCAATATACCCCAGTCCAATATACCCCAGTCCCATATACCCCAGTCCCTTATACCCCAGTCCAATAGACCCCAGTCCCATATACCCCAGTCCCATATACCCCAGTCCCTTATACCCCAGTCCCATATACCCCAGTCCCTTATACCCCAGTCCAATATACCCCAGTCCCATATACCCCAGTCCCATATACCCCAGTCCCATATACCCCAGTCCAATATACCCCAGTCCAATATACCCCAGTCCCATATACCCCAGTCCCATATACCCCAGTCCCTTATACCCCAGTCCAATATACCCCAGTCCCATATACCCCAGTCCCATATACCCCAGTCCCATATACCCCAGTCCCTTATACCCCAGTCCCTTATACCCCAGTCCAATATACCCCAGTCCAATATACCCCAGTCCCATATACCCCAGTCCCTTATACCCCAGTCCAATAGACCCCAGTCCCATATACCCCAGTCCCATATACCCCAGTCCCATATACCCCAGTCCCTTATACCCCAGTCCAATATACCCCAGTCCCATATACCCCAGTCCTATATACCCCAGTCCCTTATACCCCAGTCCCATATACCCCAGTCCAATATACCCCAGTCCAATATACCCCAGTCCAATATACCCCAGTCCCATATACCCCGGTCCAATATACCCCAGTCCCATATACCCCAGTCCCATATACCCCAGTCCCTTATACCCCAGTCCAATAGACCCCAGTCCCATATACCCCAGTCCCATATACCCCAGTCCAATATACCCCAGTCCCATATACCCCAGTCCCATATACCCCAGTCCCTTATACCCCAGTCCCATATACCCATATACATAAACTTTCACTTCACCCATTGATAAATATGCCTTTCAAAATCCCATAGAAATGAATGGAGAGCTGCGGAATTTCACTCTAGTGGCGGAACTTCACTCTTTGATAAATGTACCCCTTTGTTCTCATAGAAATAGGGAACGGCCATGAAATAGAAAATTTAGCAGCGTGAGGGGCCACTGACACCTCGGCCCAACGGGAGTTTTCCTGGTATCCCAGTGGGCCAGTCCGACACTGAATATGAATAGGAAAGACCTGAATAGAAAGATGAGCAATAAAATGTAGCAATGGTAATAAAAGCGCAGCCTTACAAAGGCTTACAAAAACATTTGTTTTTTATATGGGGTCAGTGACCCCTATTCGAAAGCTGGAAAGAGTCAGAAGAAGAAGGCAAATAACTCGAACACTATACCAAATAAATAATGGAGGCCAATTGAAACGTTGCTCAGAATTAGCCATTCTAAACGTTAACTCAAAGGTGAACCACCCCTTTAATACACCAATAAATCTATATAACAAATAAACATCTGGGTGCTGCCTTTGGTGTAGGTTCAGAGCAGTGAGTTAGGGTCGGTGGAGGTTCAGGGTGGTGGATTAGGGTCGGTGAAGGTTCAGAGTGACAGGTTAGGTTTGGGTGAGGGTCGCCAATTTATTGTCCGGCACATCAGTATTACTTACCAGTGATGAGCAACATTTTCCGCCATGTTTCACCTCAAAAATGAAACCTGTGGACTCCGATGATTGAAAAACATTGTTGCGCATCAAAAAAATGTTGTCCCCTATAGACTTCAATGCATTTCAGTGATTTTTTGCTGCTTCGCAAAATCACTTTTACCTTTTAGCCCAGGGGTCCTCAAACTTTTTAAGCAGAGGGCCAGTTCACGGTTCCTCAGACTGTTGGGGGGCCGGACTATAGTTAAAAAAAAAAATGAACAAATTCCCATGCACACTGCATATATATCTTATTTGTAGTACAGGTAGTGCAAAAAAAACATGAAGAAACAATACACTATTTAAAAAAAGTACAATGAAGAATCTGTACCTGTGCCAGCCAGCAGCACCCAAAATATTGCCCCCAATCTGTACATGTGCCAGCCAGCAGCACCCAAAATATATCCCCCCAATATGTTCCTGTGCCAGCCAGCAGCACCCAAAATATTTCCCCCCCCAAATCTGCACCTGTTGTGCCAAAAAAATTCATTGCCCCCAGCCCCCCCCAAATCTGTACCTGTTGTGCCAAAAAAATTCATTGCCCCCCCAAATCTGTACCTGTTGCGCCAAAAAAATTCATTGCCCCCCCAAATCTGTACCTGTTGCGCCAAAAAAATTCATTGCCCCCCCAGCCCCCCCAAATCTGTACCTGTTGTGCCAAAAAAATTCATTGCCCCCAGCCCCCCCCAAATCTGTACCTGTTGTGACAAAAAAAATGCATTTCCACCCCCCAGCCCCCCCCAAGTCTGTACCTGTTGTTGTGTGTCCAATATCAGCAGCAGTTCAGTCGCCACTCACCAGGCACAGGCAGCCACCCACAGTTTTTCAGGAGCCAGGAGGAGACTTATGCAAGAACGCCGGCCGCACCCATACGACGCGCCAGGGCCCAGGCCACACTACACAGGCGCACAGGTCCCTGCTGACGTCACCGCGCACGCCAGCGCGCCTCTCTTTATGCCGGCGCATCATTGGATGCATGCGCAAGTGACAGTCGCTGGGCCGGTTTGCTGCTGCCCTGCTGCCAGACGGATCCAGCCAGCAGGACAAGTAGAGACTGCCTGGCTGGGTCTCGGAAGTCGGAAGCAGAGCGGAACTCTGCAGGGGGCCTGGGGCAGCCGCACAAAGTTTAAAATTTAAAGAAAAATAAAAATAAAAAAAATTTCCTTTTGTATATTGCGCCCCCCTATGACTGCGCCCTAGGCGATAGGGGGCCGGGTAAATGACATTGGAGGGCCGTATCCGGCCCGCGGGCCGTAGTTTGAGGACCCCTGTTTTAGCCAATACACTCGCCCCAGTGATTTCAGTTCCAAACACACAAACTTTGAGTGTCAAATTCTTTTGTTTGGAGCCGTGCGAAATCTTTTTTTTACCTGTTTTAAGCCTAGAGCTCACTGTCATTTCCAAATGGCACTTATGCCGAGATAAGACAACAGCGAATAAGAAATGATTTATTCCCAGAGACTCTATAAGTAACGCTGGATTTAGCCAATGCCTCTGTGTGTGACACTAGTTCCCCAAAAATCAGATTCCCCCAGTCCTGTAAAATACTTTTCTTACATTACAGTAAAGGAGGCTCCTTGGATTGTACCCTAATACATCATGTGACTTTATTTGGTAAATGAGCTGCTAATGTTTCTAAATCGACTCTTTTATTATATATTATACAATGTTCTAACATTTCTGTAGAGAAAAAGAACCGAACTTCAGGTTTCTATGAATTAGTTTATTCTTATTCTGAGGGCAGTGGCACATTGGAAAACTGATATATAGATATTTGGCTATTTTATTAAAAACAATCTGTCATAAATGCCTTCCAGTTTAAATGTATGGAAGGGCATTCCCCAACAACAAGGCTGCAGGCTGAGTTATACAGGGAACTCTGAGTATCACTCATGTATTATAAGGGATAATGTACCCCCTACTGTAAATGATAAGGATATTAGAAGTCACTGAGGGGTTGTTCTGTGACCATATAAAGGCACAAGGCTGCAGGCTGAGTTATACAGGGAACTCTGAGTATCACTCATGTATTATAAGGGATAATGTACCCCCTACTGTAAATGATAAGGATATTAGAAGTCACTGAGGGGTTGTTCTGTGACCTTATAAAGGCACAAGGCTGCAGGCTGAGTTATACAGGGAACTCTGTGTATCACTCATGTATTATAAGGGGTAATGTACCCCCTACTGTAAATGATAAGGATATTAGAAGTCACTGAGGGGTTGTTCTGTGACCATATAAAGGCACAAGGCTGCAGGCTGAGTTATACAGGGAACTCTGAGTATCACTCATGTATTATAAGGGATAATGTACCCCCTACTGTAAATGATGTAACAATACATGTAGCCTCACATAGCATTTGTTTTTAGATGGGGTCAGTGACCCCTATTTGAAAGCTGGGCCGAAGAAGGCAAATAATTTAAAAACTATAAAAAAGGAAGGCCAATTAAAAGGTAGCTTAGAATTAGCCATTCGGTAACCAAAATTAAACTTTTAAACTCACAAAAAAGGGGGTCCCTGTAGCTGAAATTTAAGGTACAAGCCACAAACAAAACCACAACAAATTGGCTTCCCGGTCACTTATTCAATTCCCCAAGTGAAGTCTTAGATTTAAATGGCCAATGGGCTTCAGTGGTTCCGGTTATCAGCAGTGCCGGGGCCACAATTGCCGGTACTTTCAGCCCAATTGACAGACTGAGAGAGACTGACTTATTACAGCCGCTCAAATCTACTGACCAACCTTTTATTCATTTGCCTTTTATTCCTCCTTTTCTTCCCTGTCTCGCCTTTCTGGGACTCACACAACACAACGTACAATTAGTCGTTTTTTTTACATTTATATTGAGATTTTTGAATTGAAACTGCACAATTATTATGGCAATAAAGAGCTGCAACCAGAAGAAGAATAGTGAGGTTGGGGTTTGAGGATAAAAGAATTGCCCTTTCCTGCGAGTGTCTCGAGGAAATCTCTTGACTGTCTCTTTGCCGTCCAGGCGTCACGTCGCACTATTAATCCACAAACCTTTTCATTTTCATCCATATATTTAATGAAGCTGTCGGCTTGTTGAAACTCCTGCCGGGAAAGTTTCCTTTTCACACTCAGTAACTAATAACGGTCATTTGCCTTCATGTTCCTCACTGACCTCTTTAAATACTTAAGTGACTTGTGACTTTTTTATGGCAACTGTATCTTGGTCATTAATACAAATATACAGAGAAGGAATGTTCTGGGCACACAATAAGCTATACCCTCATACTGTACTGTCTAAGGGAATCAATATGGCACCTCCTCCTCCCATATGTATAAATACAAATATATAGAGAAGGAATGTTCTGGGCACACAATAAGCTATACCCTCATACTGTACTGTCTAAGGGAATCAATATGGCACCTCCCTCCTCCCATATGTATAAATACAAATATATAGAGAAGGAATGTTCTGGGCACACAATAAGCTATACCCTCATACTGTACTGTCTAAGGGAATCGATATGGCACCTCCTCCTCCCATATGTATAAATACAAATATACAGAGAAGGAATGTTCAGGGCACACAATAAGCTATACCCTCATACTGTACTGTCTAAGGGAATCAATATGGCACCTCCTCCCATATGTATAAATACAAATATACAAAGAAGGAATGTTCTGGGCACACAATAAGCTATACCCTCATACTGTACTGTCTAAGGGAATCAATATGGCACCTCCTCCTCCCATATGTATAAATACAAATATACAGAGAAGGAATGTTCTGGGCACACAATAAGCTATACCCTCATACTGTACTGTCTAAGGGAATCAATATGGCACCTCCTCCTCCCATATGTATAAATACAAATATACAGAGAAGGAATGTTCTGGGCACACAATAAGCTATACCCTCATACTGTACTGTCTAAGGGAATCAATATGGCACCTCCTCCTCCCATATGTATAAATACAAATATACAGAGAAGGAATGTTCTGTACTTCTTATCATTTTGCTTTCTTTTATATGTTAGATAAATAAATAAGAAAAGGTTATATTTTACTTTCTTTAAATAAACCTATATATACCCCAGTATAGGTAAACTGTTAGTATATGTAGTCAAAATAAATTTTAGGAGAAAAGCCTTAGCCCTAATTCAGTTCAAATTGTCAAGTAGACTTCAATGGATACTTTGATATGAAGAGAGGGGTTTTTTTTTCCCTCTTTGAATGTAATCAGGTCTATAGTTTTTTATTTAAAGAGGCAGTGCTCTAGGCCTCTCTCCCGTCCCTCATGTTTAATGAGCACTTTGCAGTGATGGGAAGTCGGAGCCGATGGTTAAGTCTCGGGCTCATTATGTCGGAGCCAGAGGAAGAGTCTGAGTACTTTGCCATCGTACATGAGCTCAATGCTGAAATCCTACAGAATGTAATTGTCACAAAACCAGTGCGCTGGGAGTTGCAGGGAGTGACTTTCATCTTCAGACTTTTAGCTGCTTATAACACAAGGCAGAGAGAGCGATTTCCCACTATAAAGAGTAAAGGTTGTAGTGTGAGTGTCAAATACACTTCTGAGAAATGACTATGATTTCAGCAGAAATGGCTACACAAGGCTTTTTCCGTCAGCTAACGAGGATCATGGGCTTTCTCTCACATCATTATATTCTTGGTACCAGAAACACAAGTGTTGCTTTATTACTGAATGATGATTAGGGATGCACCCAATCCAATATTTACGATTGGCCCAATCCCTGAATCCTTTGTGAAAGGTTCGTTTGAATACCCAACTTAATCCGAATCCTTATTTGCATATTCAAATTAGGGCACAGAAAGGAAAAAGTGGGAAAACTTTTTTTTTATTTCCTCGTTTTGTGGCGAAAAGTCATGTGATTTAATTTCCCGTCCCTAATTTACATATGCAAATTTGGATTTGGTTCGGTATTCGACTGAATCTTTCACGAAGGATTCGACAAAATCGCAAATAGTTAATTCGGTTCGGCCAGGCACAAGGATTCAGCCGAATCCTGTTAAATAAAGGCCAAATCCAAAACCGAATCCTTGATTCCGTGCGTCCCTAATAATGATAATAAAATACAAATAACACCGTTTTCATAGGGAATTATGTTCCCTAATTCTTTAATATTAGTCCAGGACTGTGTGAAAGCACAAGGCAAAAAGAGGTCATTTCAATATGAGTTGGCTTTTAATATATTTTATTAACATTATTGCTATAGTAAAGACACTAGTGACATCACTAAGCACATTACTTATGACATCACTAAGACAAATGGTTATGGCTGTTATAATCTGATTTTAAAAATAAAAGCCATGGTTTTGTAGGAAAGTAGCAGTATAAATATTGAAAGCCTTTACCTTTTCATTTGTATTTTGGTTAAATGCAATTGTTAACCTATAGGTGGCCATTGACGTTACAATTACGTTCTTTCCTGGAAAAGATGTTTCCACAAAAGGTCATTTGTTTCAATACACACGTGTAGAGCTGAATCATCAGATATACAGATAGAAATAATAGAATTCTACCGGTATCTGACGATTCAGCACTAACGACGGGCGAAAAAATTCATACGATATTCGGTGCCTTTGAAGGCACCCAATCAAAATTTTCCAGCTGGCCTGATAGACAAGCCGATCAATATCCAAGTTGGCTTGTATCCCACCATACTTGCACCGAATATCGTACAAACATTTTTTCATACAATATTATCGGTGCATCGATGGCCACCTTATGGGTTAGGACCCAAAAATGGGTCCCCATGCTGTGTATGGCAGGTCATTCAGAAACTTGTGGAAGTTGATCATCAAAACAAAGTACGTAAGCCAACATTTCGGTCACAAAGCCAGAATTCAGTGGGTCCCCTGAGAAAACGGGTGAAGAAACAGAGTTCCAAGGGAGTTTTGTAGTTAAAAACAACCTTGTATTGATCTAAATCAGGAGTCTCCAACCTTTTTTACCCATGAGCAACATTCAGATGTAAAAAGATTTGGGGAGCAATGTAAGCATGAAAAATGTTCTTGGACGTGCTGCTATTTGGTAGCCCCTATGGGGACTGAGAGCCTAAAGGAGTTCATCTGGTTTTATGCAACCAAAACTTGCCTCCAAGCCAGGAATTCCAAAATGTGCTTTGAGGCCACTGGGAGTTACAGCCAAGGGGTTGAGCAATAACATGTTGCTCCAAAGCCGCTGGTTGGGGATCACTTCCCGAAATGATGTTTGTTGGACAGACTCACTTATATCCTTAATTGTGATTGAAGGCTTCTAACTACAGCTCCACATGGTTGCTGATACTCGCATATATGATTGGTGGGACTTTCTTGTATCAGCTCCATCAACATGACCAGCAATCATGCCTTTAGTCAACAAAATGGCACAAAAAGAACCAATGAGACAACTTCTTTGCTCAAAAATCCCGATGCCTCTGATGTTATTATGACCAACAAACGGTAGAAATCCAAAACGGTGAAAAGTGAATTCTCTGCTGATGAATCATACAAATTAGGAAGGAAGGACAAATGGAAGTGTGGGGATTAAGAGAGCAAGTATTGCTTTGTAATACCCAAAGCATTGTTGAGTAATGAAAATAAAATGAAATTAGAGCGGTGGAGGAAACAAAGTCATTGTCAGTCTGAACTAAAGCAATTAAAGGTAGGATTGTAGCTTGGAGCTTTATGGTGCTGCCAGTAGAATTGATGGAATGGCAATATACTTTTGCCTGGCAAGAACAAATAAGCATAACTTGGGTGTATTGGATGAATGAATGCGAGGGGCTCCTTACCCTCAGAGTGAGTCACTTTATTGTGCCAAAGTAAAGCTGACAACATTTAAACTTTTTCTTAGGTTCAACACTGAATCAGATAAAAGCATCACTTTTTGTGTTAATTTTATATGTTTACCAACAATGACGCAAAACACTATTACAATGGCATGGAAGTGGAACTGAAGGACAGCGTATCACGTAGGTTTTGTGTAGCAGAGGGATGAATACAGTCTGCTGCATCTCTATGTGTGCCTGTCTGTGGGCTGAGGATTTTGATGGTTGTTTGTCAAGTTCTATTCATGAAATACTCTGTCACGGCCGGCACCCAATACCACAACAAGTGCCTAGTACCCTGGTCTCGGCTCAGCTTCACCAGTAGTGTGACCACCGTTGGGCTTCGGGAGGAGCCCTCAGCTTACTTGGGTGCCACCTGGACTTAACGAGGGGTACAAGGCGAGGTGTTCTGGCTGGCAAAGGGGCACGGCTGTTAGCAAAGACTTTTTGGGTCGAAAGGTCACGGTACAAAAGGATTAGGTAGAATCGTAGTCAGGCAGGCTGGGTTGAGGCAGGCAGATAGCAAGGATCGTCAAACAGGCAAAGGGCCAAAACCGGATGATCAAACAAGGGGTTAAACAGAAGAGTTGTCGTAAGCTGGTGAAGGTCAGGATCCAGAAGTCAGAATAGTCAACATAGCCAGGCAGGGGTCAAAACAGGTTCAGAAGAAAGCAGACAGAATAGGACTAGGCTCAGGAGCACCAGGAAATACAATCCTATCACGGGCAATGATTTCAGAAAACTGTCCCTTTAAATACATTTAAACCTCGCGCCATTGCGCACTGACGTAATCACGCCAGCCTGCATGCGCCTATGAATTACTGGAGTGCGCACACTAAGAAAACGGCACACATAGGGACGAGGAGCGGCGTGGCGGGCGTCCCCGCCGCACCACTAGACTTCCAGGGCAAAGCATTTTTAGTACATACTCACACCATAGGCCAGGGATCCCCCACCAGTGGCTTACGAGTAGTGATGGGCGAATTTATTCGACAGGCGCGAATTCGCGGCGAATTTGCGCGATTCGCTGTCAGCGAATAAATTCGCGAAACGCCCGCGAAAATTCGCGAAAAAATTCGCCGGCGTCAAAATTTTTTTTTCGAAAAAACAGACACCAGCGTCAAAAATGGGCCGTTTCACGAATTTTTTGGAGTTTTGCGAATTTCGCACGAAATTCACGAATTTTTCGGCGAAGCAAAACGGCATAAATTCGCCCATCACTACTTACGAGAAACATTTTGCTCACCAACCCCTTGGATGTTGCTCCCAGTGGCCTCAAAGCAGGTGATTATTTTTCAATTCCTGGCTTGGAGGCAAATTCTGTTGCATACAACCCAGATGTTCTGCCAAACAGAGCCTCCTGTAGGCTACCAGTCCTCATAGGGGCTACCAAAATAGCCAATCAAAACCCTTATTTGGTATCCTCAGGTGCTTTTTTCATGATTGTGTTGCACCCCAAATCTTTTTACATTTGGATGTGGCTCACGGATGAAATAGGTTGTGGACCTCCCCATAAACAAACTGGAGATTGTCTTGCTGACTTCATTTCCAAATATTGGACAAGTAGGCAACAACCTGACGTCCCGAGCATCTTATAAAAGACAATCGAGGAGGTTTATTGTAGTTGTACTGCCAACAACACCTGTGTTTTGAACATCAAAGCCCTGGGAAATAGACTAGCGAGAGTCTCTTTAAGGAGTCAGTATCCTTTTAAATATCTAGGACCTCAATCAAGCTTGGTCTTCAAGCTCAATTGTAATACTTGACCTTCTGCTTTAAGAGACTTTAAGATGAAGAATACATAAGAGACACTGGGCCAGGTTCAATTCAGTGAGAAAACGTTATCCCATGGTTTATCACATGAAAACTCATGGACGAAATTCAGTTTGAGGAGAAAAAACTTTTCTCCTAATTCAGTTCCAGTTATGTCCCATTGACTTCAAAAGAGTTTTCTTGTGATAAACAGCGAGATAAGTTTTTTTCTGAATTGAATCTCGTCCATGAGTTTTCACATGATAAACCTTTGTCTCACTGAATTGAATCTGGCCCATTGTGTAATATGTTTAAGGGTTGGACTTGATTAGACCGAGGACTTTTAGTAGCCCAAATAAGCTACTGTATGTATATCTGTGTATAGGGAAGCATTCATGCTACAACTTCTAGTTCTAGATGTAGGCAACAGATGTTTTCTTTGTCTCTGAACATTAAAAGGTGTTGGTGGGAAAGTTGTATTGTTTATGGCAAATCTCTAGGTCCACTCAAACTGGAGCTCCTCATTATTTTTGATATTCAATCTGCTCCTGCTGTTACCAGTTTAATGCGTCATTCGTCCTTTGCAGTCCTCTCAGGGAATCTATGTAGAACAGTCTTTTCTCTGTGCGGCACTTCCCAGTTATTAGTTTTGGTCATGAAGAGCAGAACGAATCCACTAGTGTACACTGAGGAGCCATTGCTTGTGTAAAGTGTGTGGGCTTCCATGGAACTCAGTATTAGCTTCTACATTGTGTTGCACAAAAGGCTCTTGGCACAAAATCAAACAACGGAAATGTTTCCCCAATGCGCATCTACGTTCCGAATGAGAACCCCGGGTTTCTCATACTTGTGATCGGCAGCCAGGAGAGTTTTCTGTTTTATAGGAATACAGTACCCAAACTTGCTGAGCAAATGTCCACATGTATATCCATAACTTGGAGTTAATCACATACAAACTAGGATTCTTCTAAAACATATTTAGCGGTTATATATTTACCCTTCACCCTAGGAAGAACCTTTTTCTTTTCCATCATATCCCCAATTACAGGAAAGTACAGAGAAAGTACCGCTAAAGGGAGAATTAAAGGGCTTCTCCACACTTCACACCACTTTACCACGCGGCAATTCTCTACCTCTACGCTAATTCACTAAAATGCGAAGTTGCGTCTCAGCACCCGAACGCTGTCAAAGCTTCTCTAGCGTTAATTCGTCAGCGCGAGCATTTCATAGCAAATTTTTCGCTAATTTGAAAAGGGCGGGTACATATAGGTCGTATAAATGAGATGCTGGTGAAAATGCTTGAAGTGGCCACTTATTATTCCAAGGAAGCAAAATAAAGACAAAAGAGATCATCTTATGCCCTAGACATGAGCCCATCCTAAAACAAATGTGGCATGTCCCTCAAATGACCTAAAAAAATAGGTCACCTGTTAGTGAATTGGCGATGTCACTGCAGAAGAGATTTCTGGCGAATTTTCACTAGCGACGACCACTTTGCCCTTTAGTAAACCTGCCCCTATACATTTCCCTAAAGTTTGCTGACTATGTTTGCACCTTTATTCTTGCCTATGCTTTATCAGATTATTAAAAATAAAGACCCGATGCAGTGAAACATGGAATGATAAAGCTGCTGACCCTGCCTTCATAACACGAATGTATCAGTTGAACTTGTGTGTAACTTCCATAGCCTTCCCCTGTGTTTTCTAGCCTCCTGCCCTTTGGTGCTGCTTCATACAACCAACAGACTGTGTCGATGTTTTTCTCTGTTCGTCAAATTCTCTAAAGTCCATGCCCCCAACTGTATATCATTTTTATGCTCTTAGATTTCAAGGGCTTCTCCCTCTGGATCTTTTGCAGCTGTTGCTATTGCCTTCATTAGCTGAACATTGAAAAAGAAGTAAAGAGCTAAAACTCTCTAGAACATAGTTCCTCCTGGCCAGGGTTGGACTGGGCTGGCGGGACACTGGGAGAAAACCTATTGGGCCCCGGACTATGTGGGCCTCACAACCCAGACCTGCACCCCACCAGTAAACCTAGCAACTGCTTTCTGACTTCCCCTACCAGCCCCTGGTCGCACCGCAGGTTGTGACTGTCGAGGGGGTCCAGTGTATGGGGGATGTAGCTGGTGCAGGGGGCCCTGAGATGGAAACCCCGGTGGGCCTTGGACCCCCAGACTAAACATGCTCCTGGCTGACAACTTAATTCAGCGGTAATAGATGTGTGCCACTTTTGGTTATTATCAGACCTGCTGCTAAGTACCAGGCCTATATTGCTAGTGGGTGCAGTGTTTTAGGGCTTGAAGGTACGGTCTGGTATTGAGTTATATCTACTTTCATCACTTTCCTGGTTTTATCTGTTTCCTGCTTTTTTGCAGTACCTAAAGATGGAAAATTCATTTTTTTACCCATGAGCCACATTCAGCATAACATAAGCATGAAAGCATCTCTGGGAATGCCAAATAAGGGCTGTGATCAGGCCCGGGCCTAGGGTGCCAAAATATTAGAGGCAGCATGCCGCCCAGCCACTTTCCAGGGAGCATGGGGGGGTATGCAGGCGCTAGGACTGCGCGCCGGGTGACGACCGCTCGGCCACAGGGCACCCACCCACTAATCTGGCCCTGGCTGTGACTGGCTATTTGGTAGCCCTTTTGTGGACTGGCAGACTACAGGAGGCTCTACTTGCCAGTACACCTGGTTTTTATGTAATTACAACTTGCCTCCAAGCCAGGAATTCAAAAATAAGCTCCTACTTTAAGGCCCCTGAGAACAAGACCCTGCACAAAGTTGCTGTTGACAACCCAACTGCTTGAATCTTCTTTAAAATGAGAGTCCATACAACCACTGGTTCCACAGGGGCATTAGTGCCCAGCTAACTCCAGGATCCAACATTAATACTTCATTCATCCTTTAAAAAAATCTCTGTTGGAATAAAGGAACATTAATTAGCTGTCATCTGAGTCTTTATCTTCTTTTTTTTGTTCAGTAACTAGTGAATAAAATGAAGGGCAGTGATCAATGGCTGCTGAAGGAATTTGAAGGTTTTAGTTCAGCAGAAGCCTGATGCTACAGGTTGGTCATCATTAATGTATGAAATAATTGCCCTCTACTGAACCATTAAATCACGGTTGAATGTTCTGTGATATTAATACACTATACCATCAACTTCTACTGTGGCTTGAAGGTGTTCTGTGGAACACTTAATCGCTTATTTTAATGCAAAATGGAAAATTCAACTTAAAGCAGTAATATCTACCCAAAGTGATTCTTTAAATAGAAAAATAATCTTTTTAAAGAAGCTGAAGACCAATAGTGCATATGGTGATTAGGTGAGAATGTATGAGTGGTTATATGTGTAGTCAAAAAGTTGGCTGGTAGGCACAGTGATGTGTTGGTAGAAGATACAGCCAAGAACCATAGGCTGTGTAGTTAAGTGGATTGTAGAAGATAAAGGTAGGCATTAGGATTCTCATTCGGAAGGGCTGCCTTGTAATGTATGGCTGGAGGTACATTGTTACCATTAAAGATTGAAATTGGTAGGGGCAACATAGGCTTTAGACCAACCAATACACAGAAATATAGTAAGTAAGGTTGAAAAAAAGACACGTCCATCAAGTTCAACCTTTTAACTATATTTTAACCTGCCTAACTGCTAGTTGATCCATTGGAAGGCAAAAAAACCCCAATTTAAAGACACTTCAATATGCCTCAGATGATCAAACAATAACTTATGCAGGTAGAAAATGTCTATTACATATACTCAGACTTCTTTACCTTCACATTTTCTACCAGCCACGCAAAATAGCTGGTGTGAAATGCGTCAGATGAAATTTTGAGTATACGGAATAACACTTTTTAAACCTAAGCTCATACGGCGTCTATGATGGTTTTTGGATCATCGTTGTGGATTTCCTCTTGATTTATGGGTTTGATGAACAGCAATCAATTTGTTGAGTGTCTTCTTGTTTATCTTGTTGAGCTGCTGATTTGAGTGCAGTTCGTTAGCATACACATTTATGTAAGGTGCTCTTGCATCCATGTCAAGTGAAGACTTTGCTGAATTTCAATATTCATATTAAAATTGATTTATGTGCCTCGATTTGAACCTGGTAACCTAAAATTGTAAACATATAGGCTCTAGACCATGATGATGAATGACAAGCCAACTCGGACTTGTGATACTTAACTGCAAAGAGATTCATTGGGTGGCTTATTGTTCAAACTGTCACAAGACAAAATGGTCATCAGAGTTTGGCCCTGAGACCCTCATGGACACTAAGGTCTCCAAGACCATAACCAGTGTCTGACTGGCCCACCTGGATACCAGGAAAACTCCTGGTGGGCCCAGGTTCAGTGGGTCTCTTGCTTCTAATAATTTGGCCTATGACATGGTCATTCCCTATTTCTTTATGGGAACAAAGAGGTTTAATAATGGAAGACTAGAGTATAGTATATAGAGAAAAGACTAGGAGAATTTCTTGGACTGTATACCTACCCCCAAAAGCCCAGCTGGGTTAACATGGTTCTATTAGACCTAAATATATTGAAACTCTTCATTTAAGTAAAAAAAAAAAAATTAAATTACAATTCCCAGATTCAAGCTGCAGAATGTTTTCTTTTTTTAGTGAATGAAGCAAAATGGGTTCCTAAAAGTGTGTTTATTGTCTGTGCAGTTCATTATTAACCGATGTAAAAGTATAAAATTGTTTGTAGAGGTCCCAGGAGAGCCTGAGTGTAACTACCCAAACCAAACGCCTCCTCTTCGGAGCAGGTTTTGAGTTCTTTGATGAGTATAATTTCCATTTGGTGTAGATGAGCCGAGGAATTAGTGGATTATTGCTTAGTGTATAAACTGTGAATTTGCTATGAGATATAGGCACTTATTTTTATCTACCCATACTTTCAATGTACTCATAATCCTACCAGCGTGCCTCTTATAGCAGCATTAATTTATCCAGTATTGCCAGGGAATTTGTATGCAAACACTTGATAATTCAATATAATGGCTCTATTATTTAATTTACTAATTAGTAGCATATGTCTGCCTGGATGTGATTATTGTACTTTTTTTAAATAGAACTAAGAATTCGTCTTACAAACTCGTGGGCGTTCATAGATGTTTCAGGCAGGCACCCTAGTCCCATTCTATATCGGGTGCCCTCACTTGCCATCCAGTAAAATGCTTTTTGAATTGTTATTCATGTTTTTAGTCCATTTCCGTTAAGGATGGGTCTTGCTGGCCACAACATGACATCACACAGATATCTTGGGGCTGGGGTGATAGTTGTGGTTAGCTCTGCTAATAGACTAGCCCTTCCCAGCCTGGAACACATAAGAAACTCATTAGTTGAGGCCTAATCATGTGAAGTGATGAAACAATGCAGAGTAGAAGACTTTGAATGGCTGCACAATTATAAGAACCAGTAGTAACTTACATGATGCCAACACCTAGTTCATGTCAATGTCCTTCTAAACTGCCCTGGTCCATATGCAAACAACCCTCTGGCAAGTGTAAGGAATCTATAAAGGGGAGGAATTTGTTAAGTCCTTCAGGGGAGGACTGGTATCATGCCAACAGGTAGAAAAGGGGTGATTGAAGGTTAGGAACAAGGTTAGGGTGCCGAGGGTGAAGACCAGGGTCTCACAGAAGAGGGACATGGAATCAGGAACAGACTTAACAGGATAGGGATGGAGTGGGCAACATATTGGTGACTGGCAGCAGTGGGAGAAGAACCGGTGACTGGGAGGTACAGTACAGAGAGGGTGAAGAACCGGTGACAAACAGAATTGGAATTGGTCTAGAACAGTACATGATGAGAGCAAGAACAGGACTGAGCAGTACTAGAGCAGGGAACAGAAACAGGTCAGGAACAAGACAAGGTGGAGCCAGAGCAAGGAAGAGAGAACTAGGGACATGCTCAGATGAATAGGCCAATGGTCAGCCACAGGAAGTGAGGCGAGGGGGCTGGATGTTACTGGGACCAGATTGGAAAGACCTGGTGATGTATAATGAGTAGACTTGCTGTTCACCTGGCCTAGAGGATCAGGTTCAGAGCCCGAAACCCAGAGTTTCCTGGTTTGAATCTCAGATAGACTGTGGTTTAAATGCACCAACAATGAACAAAAACCTAAAACTAGATAAACCTTTGACCCCTGTTTGGGTTGTGCAGGGCGTTCTGAATTGACCTGGGACATATGTCATACCTCTGCTCAGCAATAAAACTGACTGATCACTGAGATCCATGCAATTTATTCATCTGTGTGCATTTCAATTGCAAAATTAGCAACTAGTATCTGTTTGATTTAGGTTTCTGGCAGTTCCTGCTTAGTATATGGAGCCACCTATAGTTATTGTAATTTAGGATTTGACATGCTTTACAGCAGAGGTCCCCAACTATTTGCCTATGTGGACAGACAGGCAGTCTAAAGAAGGCTCTGTTTGGCAGAAAATCTGATTGTATGCAACTCACCTCCAAGCCTGGAATGCAAAAATAAGCACCTGCTTTGAGGCCTCTGGAGCAACAGTCATGGGATTGGTGAGCAGCGTGTTACTCATGAGCCACTGGTTGGGGATCACCGCTTTACTCCAAGTGACTCATCGATTTAGTTGCTCTGGTTGGTGGGAAAAACCTATGGAAGAGACCAATGACACGCAAATAAGACTGACCCAAGAAAATCAAAAATGCACAGTTTGAATCCAAACTATTGATTCAGAAGGCTTTAAGAATTTCTGTGAAGGACATTATCATGGGTGCCATGCCTGCTCTATGTATGTAGTTGCCCACACCAGTTAGCGGATGGCCATGGTAGTTACCTGGGACCTATAATGCTGCTATTTCTTTTATATTTGTAATTATCTAGTGTACTTTGTGAGTTTGGCACCAAATGATACAGGCCAAGTAATAGTAAGCTTGTTGCATTTCACTCTAGAACCTCATAACACTTGATTTAGATCATTCCATTGGGCCCCAGTGCTTCTCTTTACAGTGGCATCTGGGTGCATTTCTGTTAAATTGTATCTTGCGTAGCAGCCACTGCTTGTTTATGTAAATCTCTAGCACCCTGTATGGCACCCTTATGCTAATTCCTTGCACCTTACAAGAAGTGATGGTGTTTTTTTCACACAGACCTGTAGTGTTGCTTTAAGGTCAAGTGCAGAGAAACACTCACGGCAAGAAATGCAATGTAAAGAATTAAATGGAAGGCAAGCGATATCACATCCAAGAGCTGTTCTCATTATATGGCAGATTGTCTGGGTAAAGGTGCAGAGTATTACAGTTCAAACGGCTTCAGTTCCAGTGTGTACAATATAGCGGATGATTTAAAGGAAATCTAGACTGACCAGTTATGGATAACAGTAAAGCAATGTTTCCTCACAAGCATGCTGTCCTTTCACAAGACAACCTGGCCACTGGGGGCACTATTTCAGTCCTGTCTGAACGATGCCATACTGTTTTTCAGAGAAGGTTGGGAAATTAAACCCTACTTTATGGTATTATTTACTGTTATTCATTTTGTAACTCCAGCGAGTAGAGTGCCCTGGGCTAAAACCTTTCTATCGATCAGAGTCCTTTGTAGTAGTAAAAGTAGTAGTATTATTCATTTAAAAATCGAGTTGTTTCATCCATGCCCATTATTCATTCTGGGCAAGTCCAATTACTCCTAGATGTGCCTCGATCCACCAAAACCTGCCTACATGGAAATAAACCTCACCCATTTCTTATCAGTGAAACCAGACCTTCCAGTAGGAACAATTCTGATATATCACAGAATGTTCCAGTTGCCTTCATGCCATTGCCTAATAACTTCTCCAGAAAAAAAAACATCCAGTATTCTTCTAGTAAAAATATTGTAGTCTCCTGGAAATGGGGCAAATCATTTTAATGGTTGTGACGCAGTCACCTCATTGCTCTTTTAACTGGGTGCTCCACAGGCCAACTGGGTCTCTCTCCGTCTCCCTGCCGTGTACCTTTTCACCCAAGTGGTTGCAGGGGTTCCGAACCCACCTTTAATGCTCTGCTTGTTTCTCCCCATGAAGGTGCCATTTTGTGCACTTTTGGGCAGTTTGCTGCAACATTGTTTACATACGGGTTGCTATTATTTTTATTTTAAATTATTTTTAATCTGGAATTTTCTCTTATAATTAGACAAGACAGTAGTATTGGAAGATGGTGCACAACACTAGTCTTCATTTCATACTCCTTTTTTTGTTGCTACATGAAATAATGACTGGTGTCTGGCGCTTTGGGCAACAGCAAGGAAGTCAAAATGGAAGATGAATAGGAGAGAGAGCCAACAACAGTAAACAATTAAAACCACATTAACCTCATAAACATGGTTGATACAACCTTCCTGACTTCTAAAGAGCAAAGGACTAGTTCCTGTATCAGCATTGTTCTAAAAATATAAGCACAGGAAGAGGCGTCATTGGCACCTTCCTCCCACGGTCCTTATGGATGGTCAAGATGCAACCATTTTGCCTGTGGGCCAAGAGTTGGACCCCAAACTAATTGGCCTGTTTATGACTGCACTTACTCTCACCCTACATACCTTAACAAATAATTCAGCAACATGATTCCCTAAAATCCATAGTGATAATCAAGCATTGCACACCGAAGCCCCTCACCATCCCCAGAATACATAGAACCAGTGATAATTAAGCTTTACACATTGAGGCCCCTCACCTGCCCCAAAATTAATAGATCCAGAGTTTATGAAGCATCACCATCCTCAGAATATAGAACCAGCGATGATCAAGCATTGCACACTGAGGCCCTCACCTTCATCTTCAGAATCCATATAACCAGCAATTACCAAGCATTGAACACAAGGCCCCTCACCACCCCAGAATACATAGAACCAATAATAATCAAGCATTGCCCATTGAGTAGGGATGGGCGAACCTGACCCGTTTCGTTTCGGCAAAAAATTCGCCTCCGGCGAAATGTCGTGGACGCCCATTAAAGTCTATGGGCGGCAAAAAAAATTTGCTACGCGGCGACAAATCTGTGGGCGTCATTTTTGTGGCGAAAGAAGGTGAAAAAATTCACCCATCCCTACTGAGGCCTCTCACCATCCCCAGAATTCATAGAACCAGCAATGATCAAGCATTGTACATTGAGGCCCTCGCCACCACCATCCCCAGAATTCATAGAACCAGCAATGATCAAGCATTGAACACGAGCCCCCTCACCATCCTCAGAATCCATAGAACCAGCAATACTAAAGCATTGAGCATTGAGGCCCCCCAAACCCCCCTAGAATCCGTAGTAGATGTGTAGGGACCTATAGGATATCCTATCCCTATAGAGTTAATCCCCTACCTTTTCCTTGTAGTTCTCTTATCCTTTGTTATTGGGCAAAGCCCTTGTTAAGTGTAACACCCTCACCTATTGGACAAAGAGTGTAACGACATTCCCCTGCCACACTGCTATATAGGGTTGTGCAGGGAGTGGCCTCTTCCTCTTTGGCTCCTGGTAGGGCAGGATTTAACGAAGCGGCGCCCCAAGGCCGCACGATCAATACTCTTGCTGCTTCCGGTCACGCCGCCCTGTGTCCGCAGGGTCCTAGCGCCGGCTGTGGCGCTTGCTTAGGCAGAAGCGTTGGGGAGCGTTAAGTCCCCAGTGCTTCAAAGATGCGGCTGGGCGGCGTGCCACCCCAAAAATTTCGCCGCCCTAGGCCCGGGCCTATGTGGCCTCGCCACAAATCTGGGCCTGGCCCCTGGTCCTGCTGCTAGGTGATCTCCATTGAGCCTGGGATCACCATGGGCCCCAGTAAGTCATTTACCCCAAAGGGACCCAACACCTTTGGTGCTTAAGTCAGGGGCGCAGGTAACCCCGTGAACGAATAACAGCTAACATACTAAGCTCCTGTAATAGACTCTCTGGGAGAGTAAGACAGAGAGGTGTAGCAGAAAGAGCAGTTGTTGCTCCAACGAGGATTTGTAGGAGGAAGTAGCTTCCCACAAGTCCTGTTTGCCTTTAGAGCAGGGAACTCAGTTGATAGGCATCTAGGTGAGCAAAGGACTACCTGTACCCTACCTGATCGATCCCGATCCCCTCACTGGCAACATCGGTTAACTGGGAATTGATGTACACCTATCTGCAAATACCTAAAGGAGTTGCTTCTGTCAGACTGTGATCCTTACTATGTCCCAAGTGATTCCATCTGCTGTGTACATGCCGTGAGTAAACCTGAGTTCATTTGCATGTGTGCGTAATAAATCTGTTCACCTGTTTTACCAGTCAAGAACCTCCTGGCGTCCATTTATCTATTTTTACACTAATATGCCTGTGTGTTGTAGTTTTATAACATCTTAAAGGGGAAGCTTCCATTTGGCGAAGGCTCTGCCCTGGGTGTAGATTCGCAATGTAACCCATGCTCATACACTAGCTGGACACCCTTAACTCCTAATTGGCAGGATAGCCCAAAAAAGCGTTACAGATGGATAGAAACAAGGTGAAAAAATTCGCCCATCCCTACTGAGGCCTCACACCATCCCCAGAATTCATAGAAGCAGCAATGATCAAGCATTGCACATTGAGGCCCCTCACCATCCTCAGAAGTCATAGAGCCAGCACTTCCACTAGATAACGGTAAAGAAAGGGTAAAAATGCTCTTAAGTACAATTGCTTTAAATAATCCATTTATCCTAATGCTGCTCTGTTTATACCATTTCCGTGTAGGGCTTTTAATTCCTTCTTGTTTTTTTAAAGAATGGCACAATATCAGAAACATTACTATTAACATTAGTATTACTCCTGTTCTCTTATGCCTGGAGACGACTATTCACGCTGTCGATCAAAAGCTCTTGCTGTCTCTGGTACTTAGATGCCACTTGTTTATCGATCTGTGCCTGTAAAAACCCCAGTTATGATTATACCCTATAACACACAACACTAACTCATAGTTTTTGAATTCTGAATTTCTTCTTAAAGGGATACTGTCATGGGAAAAAAATGTTTTTTTTTTTAAATGAATCAGTTAATAGTGCTGCTCCAGCAGAATTCTGCACTGAAATCAGTTTCTCAAAATAGCAAACAGATTTTTTTATATTCAATTTTGAAATCTGACATGGGGCTAGACATATTGTCAATTTCCCAGCTGCCCCAAGTCATGTGACTTGTGCTCTGATAAACTTCAATCACTCTTTACTGCTGTACTGTAAGTTGGAGTGATATCACCCCCCTTCCTTTTCCCCCCAGCAGCCAAACAAAAGAACAATGGGAAGGTAACCAGATAGCAGCTCTCTAACACAAGATAACAGCTGCCTGGTAGATCTAAGAACAACACTCAATAGTAAAAACCCATGTCCCAATGAGACACATTCAGTTACATTGAGAAGGAAAAACAGCAGCCTGCCAGAAAGCCTTTCTCTCCTAAAGTGCAGGCACAAGTCACATGACTGGGACAGATGGGAAATTGACAAAGCGTCTAGCCCCACGTCAGATTTCAAAATTGAATATAAAAAAATCTGTTTGCTCTTTTGAGAAATGGATTTCAGTGCAGAATTCTGCTGGAGTAGCACTAATAACTGAGGTGTTTTCCGATGACAGTATCCCTTTAAGGAAATTCCCCGATTTCATCTTGGAAGGCCAGTGCGATTATTTATTTGCACATTTCCACCAACTGTTCGTTCCTTATTAGGTGCCTGAGCTGCGTTGATGTGACTTCTAGATGAACCTCGGGTCTAAAAATGGATCTCTAATTCCACATTTTGCAAGTACAGTAAATGCCTCCTGAATGTGTCACCTTATGTATCTGCCAATTAGAACACAACCTCTCGTGGATAAAAATGTCGTGTATGGTTGAATATACAGTAAATACCCCACACAATTTCTACCTTTGAACTAAAAATGAAAAATTTCTCCCTTTTTCCACTTTGGAATATTGCCCAAACTACTGTAGGGTTTCTATTGTCTATTTTCTTTTATTCCAAGAGCTGCTTTTCAGTTTTTCTTTCTTTTTTTTTTTTTTTTGCTGAATACCCAGAACTTGGCACACACTTGACAGTAAGATGAATAATCATGAGTATGGACAAACGGACACAGGCTAAGTAAGCGGCATGGATTCTAAGAACCTTTTCAAACGTATTCTTCCTTTAAAATCACTTTGTAATTCATGTATGCTGACATCATGCGCACAACTCCACTGAAAGTAATTAGACATCCCCTGCAGTTCTCCTCGGGCTGATGAAACCTGTGGTTTGCGTTATTAAAATTAAAAAAAAAAACTTCTCTCTGCTCTTTGTATTAATCCCTTTCACCCCTGTGTTCAGGTTCTCTCTTTGTGTTGTACAGTGAACCTCAGTTCCTGGACAGAGAATGACAGTAAATACAACAGGCGATGGTAATTGCTGGTGAATGCAGACAAAATGAGCTTTTGGGTTACTATCCTGCTTTTTTTGTCCAGGCATCATAGCAACACCTCTAGCAGTGCAGAGAATTACCTCTGGGAAGAGACAATGCTGTAGAAAAGGAGGTGAGACTACAACACTAACATATATTGGGATGTCCAGCCTGTTGCCCTTCAGCAATTCCCAGCATGATAGACAGCCCCAGGCTGTGAATGCTTGAGCTGGGATTGTTCAACAACTGGATGGTGAGAATAGAATTATGATGAAGAAGTCCCATGTCCCTCACCAATAAGGATGAGGACTGTACTTCTCAGAACTTGGTACTGAAGAAAACGATGGAGCTCTGGACCTTCAGAGATAATGTTTAGGAAAGATTTGATGATAAACTGTCATCATTTTAGAGCTGATAAGTGATGAGGGCATAAAGAGTATTGTACACTCAGATGGGTGTGATCATAATTCAGCAATTAACCCTGTGCCGTTGTGTTTTTTATACAACAGGAGATTGAGTCGGAATCCATCCTATGTTTAGAATCATGTTAAATGTGAATGTAGGGCTAATTTGAAAAATTAGTTGATCGATTGGTTGATTGAGGTTAAATGGTGTAAAATAGATGGTTGCAGAGTGCAAAGAGGGAGACTCATATAGGGAGAACTTTGCTAGGAGCAAATATTGAGAAGTGTGTAGTTGAGGCCATGGTGTGGGCAATTGTGTCACTAGAGTATGATTGCTAAATGTGTTATTCATAAAGAGAAGGTTGTGAAGAGAAAAAAATTGAAGATATTGTGGGTGAAGTGTGTTGCTGTAGTGCAGGGTGAAAAGGTGTGCGGTATGAGAAATAGGGAGAGAGAGAGTGGGTGGAGTTTGTCAATGAATCAATGAAAGAATACTGAAAAGAGGTTGGGTAAGAAGTAGGAGAAAATAGAAGATGGAGAAGGAAATCATAAAGGGTCAGGAGAGAGTGCATGGTATGGAGTGAAAGGTGAGAAGATAGTGACTGAGGTAGGATGGAAAAAATCAAGGCATAGTATGCCAGAAGGAAGGGTAAGGAGACCATGCAACCAAATGGGGGGTGGGCAAGAGGTAAGAGAGTCAGGGCCATGAGAAGGGTTGGTGAGGTAGAGGTTGAGACAAAAATGTGAATGCTGTGGCAGTAAGAGGATAGACAGGCAAAGAGTGTTGGGAAGGTGGGAGGGTAATGGGTGAACATAACAATAGGGTGTGTGGGAATGAATATGAGAACTGAAAGAAGCAAAGCCATTAGGTGTCCATGAAGCAAGTTTATTGGTGTGTAACAGTGGGTGCATTTCGAAGCTGATATAAATGCTGGGTGCCAGTTCTACCCAGTCAGCATTTGGGACCAGCACGGCACATCACATGACCTACAGACAAATGTTCTGTTCACAGACTATATCCTATCAAATTGGCACCTTGCTGTAGAAAGAACATGACACAAAAGTATTTGCTTAGGCCAGTTAAGGTGGTATTGCTAATGACTCCCACTCAAAATCATTTTTCAAATCTCAAAACCTACAAATGTTCCATAGGTCTTCTCCCCTTTCCTACAAATCTGTGAGGTCCCCATGTCCTGCTTCACTGCTGCCTTAAGACTTCTCCTGGACAGCTACTCATCTTTGGATATTAGTTTCCCCTATTTAGGCACATGAGCAACCAATTCAAATTAGCTTGGGGGTACAAGCAGGGGTGACTGTTTGCATACAAGTTTCCCCAATTTAGGCACATGAGCAACCAACACCATTCTCAAAATGAGCTCTTGCATGCTGCATGTAGTTTTGTGGAGAAGCCTTAAGTATTTCATGCTAATGTTGTATCAATATTACATTCTTTTGTTAGATTCCAGATGATCCCATCACCTTTGTGTATTGTGTTTTTACCTTTAATATTCATTGTTACATTTAGAAGAGATTTCATGCCAGGTTTGCTCTTACATTAGTCGTTAGGCTTAGAGGTCCATCAGGAGTTAAATCTTCCTCAAGACCTAATTTATACATCACATCACCCTTCATTGTAGCAAAATCTCTAGTATTCCTGTGTGTCAGGTGCCTTCGGGATAGCCATATGCTGCTGGATTTGCTTACATTGTGTTGACTGAAAGATTATCACTTGTTTTCAAGTATAACCTGAAAGTCTTTGAAGCATCTTGGAGCAGCTGCACCCGTTTCCCAGTGAAATGAATGGGGTGTCCAGCAACAGTCTAATATACATTCATTACCAGTGTTCAGTGATGCTAATATAACAGAAATCAGTCTAAAAGTCCAAGCAGCAGACCCCTGAGTGTTAATCGATGCTCATCCCCCAATGTCCTTCCAACTGTTTTATTAACTTGCAAACGTAGTTATCAGACAACACAACATTAACACTCAAAGCCTTTATTTTACATCAAGGGCAGAAAAAATTATTCAAGGTTGTCCTGGCTCAAACTAATCTGCCTGGCTTTTTAGATTCTCTGCTCTGCTGGTTCTGACTCATGAAACAGTTTAGCAGAAGTTGATAAATAGACCTGGAGGAGATATAACATTTCTTCAATGGCAGATACAAATAACTTCAAAACCATTGAAAAGTTTTAATAAACATATATTGCAAAGTTGCGGATGGACAGTTTTTTACACAAAATCAGTTATTGGGTGGAGCTCCCCGTGACCTCCCCTAACCCAAAAATCTGACCTCTTGCATGTACCATGGCCAATCTCCCTTGGTGCTTGAGAGAGAAGGATCATGGACAGGAGAAAAGAAAAATAAAATTAGAAAGAAACAGAATGAAGGGTAAATCAAAAGAAGAGAAAGAAATAGGATAATAGAAGTAAGAAGATGAGCAGATAGATAGGAGATATAAAAGAGAATAAGAGAAGATAGAAGCCTGATGAGAGATGGAGGAAGAAAAGAGAATAAGAGAAGAAAGAAGATGAGAAGAGAGATGGATAGCAGAGAAACTAATAGAATAAAGACGATGAGTAGAGAGGAAAGAAAAAAGAATTATAGAGAGAATTATAGATAATGGAGATGAGAAGAGAGATGGGGGATTGCAGAAAGAATAATAGAAGAAAGAATATGAGTAGAGGGATAGTGGAAATGAAAAGAAATAAAATAATAGAAAGAAGAGGAGTAGAGATATGTGGAAAATAAAAGAGAATAAGAAAGAAGATGAGTAGAGATATGGGGGAAGGAAATGAGAGTAACTGATGAGTAGATAGATGGCAAATAGCAGAGAGAGTAATTGAAGAAAGAAGATGAGTAGATAGATGGGGAAGGCAAAAAGAATAGTACAAAATGAAGATGAGTAGACAGATGGAGAAAAGAAAAAAGAATAATAGAAAAGGAAGATGGGTAGAGAGATGGGGATAGCAGATAGAATAATAGAATAAAGAAGATGAGTAGAAAGATGGGGGAGATAAAATAGAATATTAGAAGGAAGATGAGTAGAGAGATGGGGGAGAGAAGACAGTAGATATATCTTGTATATTATCTTGTATATCTTGCCAGTTCAATGTTCAATCAACTTCAGGCCTGAACTGGTAATGTGGAAACTGACGAATACCAGAAGCTGCCATAGACCAGTGCTTTATATTGGGCTCATATTTGGCTGTTTGGGTCTTAGTCCTTTATTAATCTCAGTCCAGGTGTGACCCCCATGCCACTTGCAATTAGATCTTTTTATTAAAGCACAGTCTGGTCATTGATACTTGCAGTGACTTTGGAGTAAAACATCTCCCTGAGCCTGGTGGTCCTTCTTGTTGATCAGCAACATGAGCCCTATAATATATTGTAGCTGAGTCTATTCCTACATGTACAATCCTTCCATCCTGAGTGAATATTTGGTGTCACCTGTACGAGTGACTGTTCCGCGCTTTGTTTGCATTGTGGCTGCCAGATTAATATATGTTGATATATATACATAGCCTCCATCTCCACACCCAAATCCTCAGCCGTCTTTCACTTGTTATGAAAACTCAACGTATCCTCTGTACACTGACTAAATGCAAATATCCTCTCTTGCCTCCAGCATGAAGAACCTTTGTTAGAACTTGGCCCGCTCCGCTCTCGCCCCGGATCTGAACACAAGGTAAGGAAAGGTTCTCTGCTTCTTTTTATTCCACTGACAAGGTTCCCTTTGTATTTAGAAAAGTCAGAATTATGTTGTGTTTCAAGACAGGTAGTGTGCAAGAAATCCCAAAAATATCTCAAACAATGTAATGACGCCTCTGATTTTTATTTGTTTGCTTTTTGGGGGATTTCGGAGTGTGTTATAAAGGTCTGTAAGTTGGAAAAATGAGAAATAAGTCCATTGTGCTCATTGAGACATTGCTTTTAAAGGGGTGGTTCGCCTTTAAGTTACATTTTATTATGTTATAGAATGGCCAATTCTAAGAAACGTTTCAATTGGTCTTCATTATTTCATTTTTTTTATATAGTTTTTGAATTATTTGCCTTCTTCTTCTAACCCTTTCCAGCTTTCAAATGGGGGTCACTGACCCCATTTAAACAAAGGTTACAAATGTATTGTTATTGCTACTTTTTATTACTCCTTTTTCTATTCAGGTCTTTCCTATTCATATTAGGGATGCACAGAATCCACTATTTTGGATTCGGCCGAACCCCCGAATCCTTTGCTAAAGATTCGGCCGAATACCGAACTGAATCCGAACCCTAATTTGCAAATGCAAATTGAGTAAACCTAACTGAGAAAATTTGCATATGCAAATTAGGGGTTGGAAGGGGAAACCATTTTTACTTCCTTGTTTTCTGACAAAAAGTCATGCAATTTCCCTCCCCGCCCCTAATTTGCATATGCAAATTAGGATTCGGATTCAGTTCGGCTGGGCAGAAAGATTCGTCCGAATCCGAATCCTGCTGAATAAGCCTGGCTGAATCCCGAACCGAATCCTGGATTCGGTGCATCCCTAATTCATATTCCAGTCTCTTATTCAAATCAGTGCATGGTTGCTAGGGGATTTTGGACCCTAGCAACCCGACTGGTGAAACTGCAAACTGGAGAGCTGCTGAATAAAAAGCTAAATAACTCCAAAACCACAAATAATAAAAAATGAAAACCAATTGCAAAGTCATCAATATTAAAAAGGAAATGAAAGTGAAATTTGGAATAGTTGATGAATTTCGGTTTCCTTCATTTTGCCATTTCACTTTCATGAGTTTCTAATCTGTTTCTGTTACAGGATTGGAAATTATTCTCCAAATCTTTTCTCCCCCATAATGTATTATTTGAGTTCAGAGAGGTGACAGTCGCCAGCCCCAAATTCTGCAGCTTCTTATATGAAATTATAGATTTTGTCAGGTCTGAGGAACAATTTTTAGCTAAGTTTGTGCAACATGGGAAAGTGTTTGCAGCAGGGTTGCCAGGTTGGCGGTTTTCCAGCCAAATTAGGCTACTTATTTATAGCCCAGGCGGGTTTGGAAAGTACAAACTAGCCAAGGTACAGATTTGGGCCAACTTTGGGGCCTTTGGCTGTTTTGTACTTTGGAAATCAAAGTTTTATCTTGCCTTAATGTGCCGAGCCTGTGTCTCCCGGTGCATGTTGGGTAATGTCGTTTTTGTGTAACAATTTGCCAACTGCCAAGTTGAATGTGAGACTACAATACCCAGCATGCAATGGGACTCACTCTTTTTCGCATTTTCTGGTGACTTTCCTCTAGGGATGCACCGAATCCAGGATTCGGTTCGGGATTCAGCCAGGATTCGGCCTTTTTCAGTAGGATTCAGATCCTGCCGAACCGAATCCTAATTTGCATATGCAAATTAGGGAGGGGGAGGGAAATCGTGTGACTTTTGTCAGAAAGCAAAGAAGTAGAACATGTTTTCCCCTTCCCATGTGCAAATTAGGATTCAGATTCGGTTCGGTATTTGGCCGAATCTTTCGCAAATGATTCGGGGGTTCGGCCGAATCCAAGACAATTATGGGGCAAAAATCTTCTGACCATCAAAATGTCTTGAGGTTGAGCTGTTTTACCAATATTTATTGAAATTGTATATGTATTAGGCCTTATGGGCCCCCTATACCTCCTGCCCCCCAACGACGGGTGAATCTAATCTCATTTTGCTTCATGAAAAAGGTGTAATTTCACTTATATTCATTTCTTTTTTAGACTTCTTCACTGCACATATTTGCTATTTTTGGGCTACTTTTGAAGTGACTCTTGGCTAGTTTTGTAGCTGACTGGCTGGTTTTGAAAATTAGACCTGGCCACCCTGGTTTGCAGTAACCATAGCAACCAGTCGGCAGTTAGCTGGTATTGGCCTAGAGTAGTAAGAAGCAATGGCCAGTCGGCAGTTGCAGCACAGGTTGCTTGTGGGTATTAAGAGCGTGTCTTCTCCTCGCAGGGTTAATGTCTCCTCGCTGAGACCCCTCCGTATCTTCTGACGCAAACAAGCGATTTCTGCTGGAGACTGGGCTGATTACCCATTAGTTGAGCCCATAATTGTCACATGAATACGTCTTGCGCCAGGTTCCTGAATGAAAATGAGCGGCACCCGGCGTCCCTCAAGGCCATTTAATCACAGGAAAGTGCTGCAAATGGACAAGATTCATTATCTATTCGGGACATAATTATTATTAGCTACAGATTTACGCACGACAACAACAACGCAACGTTTCCATTGCTCATCTCCTGGGAATATATTATGGGGAATAGTGAAGCTTCTGCCGGATAAAATATAAAAAAGATATCGTTATAAGATGATTAGTGATGGGCGAATAAATTCGGCAGGCACAAATTCACAGTGATTTCCCGTGTTTCGCCGCCGGCGAATAAATTCGCAAATCTCGTGAAAATTCGCCTGCAGTAATTTCCGGTTTTCACGATTTTTTTGTGAAAACGTTCTAAATGCTCGATTTTTTAGTGAAAAGGTTCGAATTGCCCGATTTTGTGTGAAAACTTCCGAATTTCACAATTTTTTTGTGAAAACGGCCGAATTTTACGAATTTTTCGTGAACTTTCCATTTTCACAAATTTTTCGGCAAATCGAAACGGGAGAGATTCGCCCATCACTAAAGATGATGCTTCGACATTGTGCCTGGTGTGTGAGTGTGAGTGTGAGTGCGGCAGCTCAGTGATCCGGGTGGAGAATCTATTCCAATGACTGATCCATTAGTTGATCCATTTCTCAGTAGGATCTACGGGGAATATGAGTTTCACTATTGTAGCAATTCTTACAGCTGCCTTTAAAGGGGTTGTTCGCCTTTAAATTAACTGTCAGTAAGATGTAGAGAGGGATATTCTGAGACAATTTGCAATTGGTTTTCATTTTTTATTATTTGTGGTTTTTGAGTTATTTAGTGTTTTATTCAGCAGCTCTCCAGTTTGCAATTTCAGCTGCCTGGTTGCTAGGGTCCAAATTCCTCTAGCAACCATGCATTGATTTGAATAAGAGACTGGAATGTGAATAGGAGAGGCCTGAATAGAAAGATGAGGAATAAAAAGTAACAATAACAATACATTTGTAGCCTTACAGAGCGTTTGTTTTTTAGATGGGGTCAGTGACCCCCATTTGAAACCTGGAATGAATCAGAAGAAGAAGGCAAATAATTCAAAAACTATAAAAAAGAAAAACTGAAGGCCAATTGAACAGTTGCTTAGGATTAAACATTCTATAACATACTAAACGTTCACATAAAGATGAACCCCCCGTTAATGCTCTCCACGTCCCACAACCTTTATAAATGAGATAATTAGACAGAAAATGTCAGCGAATGAATGGGAATTAGTGTGTGTAATAGATTTCAAAGAACTGATAAAAAAAATCCCAGTTTAGAGTAAAATATCATCATCAATAGACTCGGGGCCTTGTGTTGCCCGACCAGCGCAGACTGATATTTCCCCGTCCCGCTCATTAATATCAGCATTTAACTGTCTCCATTCTGAGCCTCAGTCCCACTTTATTTCCCTTCACACGGTGACTGTACAAATAAGAAGTATTTTTATTTTGCTCCTTTGCTGAAGGTGATAATTAGTGGCTTTTTCCTCTCTCGGGGATTAACAGTTCTCTAACAGGTCCTGACAGGAAGGAGGAGAATCTGCAGCGACGTCTTTACTGCGAATATTTCTCACTGTGCAGCCCCATAACTGTCACCTCGGCCTGTAACTGGCAGTTTAACAAGACACCCATCTGCCCTTTAAAACCCTCATCTGCCGAGCTTTTATTTTGCTTCTTGTATATTTCTCCATCTTAGAAACATTGGGGTACCAGACAGTCACCCTGCTATAGTTCCAGGGGTACCCAGGGTACAAATAAACACTCACCCTAAATCTCACCCTAACTGACCTTCAGACTGGGCCCCCTTAGCTCATAACAAGGTTACAGATATATAGAAACATTGGGGTGTCACCGTGCTATAGTTCCAGGGGTACCCAGGGTACAAATAAACACTCACCCTAAATCTCACCCTAACTGACCTTCAGACTGGGCCCCCTTAGCTCATAACAAGGTTACAGATATATAGAAACATTGGGGTAACAGTCACCCTGCTATAGTTCCAGGGGTACCCAGGGTACAAATAAGCACTCACCCCAAATCTCCTCCTAACTGACCTTCAGACTGGGCCCCCTTAGCTCATAACAAGGTTACAGATATATAGAAACATCGGGGTGTCACCCTGCTATAGTTCCAGGGGTACCCAGGGTACAAATAATCACTCACACCAAATCTCCCCCTAACTGACCTTCAGACTGGGCCCCCTTAGCTCATAACAAGGTTACAGATATATAGAAACATTGGGGTAACAGTCACCCTGCTATAGTTCCAGGGGTACCCAGGGTACAAATAAGCACTCACCCCAAATCTCCCCCTAACTGACCTTCAGACTGGGCCCCCTTAGCTCATAACAAGGTTACAGATATATAGAAACATTGGGGTGTCACCCTGCTATAGTTCCAGGGGTACCCAGGGTACAAATAAACACTCACCCCAAATCTCCCCCTAACTGACCTTCAGGCTGGGCCCCCTTAGCTCATAACAAGGTTACAGATATATAGAAACATTGGGGTGTCACCCTGCTATAGTTCCAGGGGTACCCAGGGTACATATCTCCCCCTAATCCTGTAACAAATATGAGGGGTATTTTGTGTTTCCAATGGAACTAAGTGGAAGTAAATTTGTACAGTGTCCGTGACGACAGTAACATCAAAGTGATTCATGTGATTGTCCTTGAACTGAATTCTGAAGCTTTGAGCCTTTCTTCTTCCATATCCTCAACTGACCTTTCATTTCCCTTTGATCTGCCCCATTTAGTCCCATTTCATTCAGCAGCTGAATTCCAGTGTTAATGTAACAATTCAGTGTCACTTTAGCAACAGCTCAGAATATATCCCTGACAGTAACATATTGTATTTCAGGAGTTGACTCCACAATACACACAGGCTATACCAGATGTGTGCCCAGAACATTCCTTCTCTGTATATTTGTATTTATACATATGGGAGGAGGGAGGTGCCATATTGATTCCCTTAGACAGTACAGTATGAGGGTATAGCTTATTGTGTGCCCAGAACATTCCTTCTCTGTATATTTGTATTTATACATATGGGAGGAGGAGGTGACATATTGATTCCCTTAGACAGTACAGTATGAGGGTATAGCTTATTGTGTGCCCAGAACATTCCTTCTCTGTATATTTGTATTTATACATATGGGAGGAGGAGGTGCCATATTGATTCCCTTAGACAGTACAGTATGAGGGTATAGCTTATTGTGTGCCCAGAACATTTCTTCTCTGTATATTTGTATTTATACATATGGGAGGAGGGAGGTGCCATATTGATTCCTTAGACAGTACAGTATGAGGGTATAGCTTATTGTGTGCCCAGAACATTCCTTCTCTGTATATTTGTATTTATACATATGGGAGGAGGAGGTGACATATTGATTCCCTTAGACAGTACAGTATGAGGGTATAGCTTATTGTGTGCCCAGAACATTCCTTCTCTGTATATTTGTATTTATACATATGGGAGGAGGAGGTGCCATATTGATTCCCTTAGACAGTACAGTATGAGGGTATAGCTTATTGTGTGCCCAGAACATTTCTTCTCTGTATATTTGTATTTATACATATGGGAGGAGGGAGGTGCCATATTGATTCCTTAGACAGTACAGTATGAGGGTATAGCTTATTGTGTGCCCAGAACATTCCTTCTCTGTATATTTGTATTTATACATATGGGAGGAGGGAGGTGCCATATTGATTCCCTTAGACAGTACAGTATGAGGGTATAGCTTATTGTGTGCCCAGAACATTCCTTCTCTGTATATTTGTATTTATACATATGGGAGGAGGGAGGTGCCATATTGATTCCCTTAGACAGTACAGTATGAGGGTATAGCTTATTGTGTGCCCAGAACATTCCTTCTCTGTATATTTGTATTTATACATATGGGAGGAGGAGGTGCCATATTGATTCCCTTAGACAGTACAGTATGAGGGTATAGCTTATTGTGTGCCCAGAACATTCCTTCTCTGTATATTTGTATTTATACATATGGGAGGAGGAGGTGCCATATTGATTCCCTTAGACAGTACAGTATGAGGGTATAGCTTATTGTGTGCCCAGAACATTCCTTCTCTGTATATTTGTATTTATACATATGGGAGGAGGGAGGTGCCATATTGATTCCTTAGACAGTACAGTATGAGGGTATAGCTTATTGTGTGCCCAGAACATTCCTTCTCTGTATATTTGTATTTATACATATGGGAGGAGGGAGGTGCCATATTGATTCCCTTAGACAGTACAGTATGAGGGTATAGCTTATTGTGTGCCCAGAACATTCCTTCTCTGTATATTTGTATTTATACATATGGGAGGAGGAGGTGCCATATTGATTCCCTTAGACAGTACAGTATGAGGGTATAGCTTATTGTGTGCCCAGAACATTCCTTCTCTGTATATTTGTATTTATACATATGGGAGGAGGAGGTGCCATATTGATTCCCTTAGACAGTACAGTATGAGGGTATAGCTTATTGTGTGCCCAGAACATTCCTTCTCTGTATATTTGTATTTATACATATGGGAGGAGGAGGTGCCATATTGATTCCCTTAGACAGTACAGTATGAGGGTATAGCTTATTGTGTGCCCAGAACATTCCTTCTCTGTATATTTGTATTTATACATAAGGGAGGAGGTGCCATAGTGCTATACTTGCAGTACAGTATGAGGGTATAGATTATCGCATGCCCAGTTTCATAGAACATTCCCAGTAATTTACATGTACAGTATAAGTTGGAGCTGCCATGTTGCTAAGCAGATGCAGTCAGAATTCTTTAAAAAGGGAGAATCTCATAGTTAAGGCGAGATTGGCAAGTTTCATTTTTGTTTAAATGTAAATAGCCCTTCATTAAAACGGATCTCACTTCATCAACTTCAGCAGCAGCACAGGTACCCCCTCAACTACTCAAAACAGCCCTGCTGCTGAGCCAGACCCTGTGGCTGCCAACCAGTGAGGAAACAATGGCTTTCTGCCCACCCTTCCTATAGTTACAAACTGATGCCGACCTCACTGTGAAACTGTCTGGGCCTCGGGAAGACTGACACTCAGGAGCAGGGCTGTTCAGGAGAGCGAGGTTGCAGTAGTTCAGGAGGGGAGTCATTGAAACAACATAACAAAAGTCAAAAGCTGGCTTCTGCTAAAAGGTTTCAGGAGTCGGAGCCAGCAGTGCATGATAAGACAGATGTAGTGTTCACCCCTGCCCGGTTTTCTTGAAGGGCTGCCCGGGTCAAACCTGCCTGCCCGGTTTTCCAAATTAGGCCCGCCCCTGATGTCACTGCCCCACCCCCTGCCTGGATTACACCATGCGAAAAGGTGGCAACTAGTGATGTGCGAGTCAGGGTTACCCTGACCCACACCCGACCCTAACCCGCCCTGGAATGACCTGCGCCCGCCCGCACCCACTTCCGGGGGTCCTTTTATAGACCTGCGCCGACCCACCCTGCCGATGATGTCACAAAAGGGGCGGGGCGAGCAGACGTAACACTATAAAACCGGAACCCGGAAGTCGGATAACGGCATTTGAAGGTGGCAGGCAGGGAGAGCAGGAGAAGAGCTCAACCCGCACCCGCCCGCCACCCACGAGGAGCACTGCGAGGTCGCCCCGAGCCCGCCCGACCCGCGGGTCGGCCCGCACATCACTAGTGGCAACCCTACACAAATGCCTTTATTTTGCCAGCAGAGAGGCTTGGAATATAGAAACTGGAAATATAAACATGAGAGAAGCACAAATTGTTGTGGCCACATCCCTAATTACCATGTTCATCTTACAAAATTTGGCAGTTTATGAAAGTTTTTTTCCAGTTATAGTTTTGCTAATCAAGGTGAATTGCCCTTTAAGCTGTGAGTCCAACTTCTCCCAAGGGACCTGTTATCTTATATTGTTACAATTACTTATTTGCTTATCTTAACATTGTTACAAAAGTATCTTATCTGCTGCTGTGGCCGTTCTGGACTCTCTGCCAAAAGCCAATTAAGTTAGAAACTTTGTTTCCTTTCTGGCTGTTCAGTGCAGAGAAAATCAGGACTACGAGGGACTGCGGGTTGAACTTTCTTTTGAAAGAGGGACTGTCCCTCTGAAAACGGGACAGTTGGGAGGTATGTGAAGCGACCTGTGCCAAGAACCGCATCTCTGCCCCTCTCTTGTTCCACAGACTTTCCCTGTTCCACTGCTGCAATTACACGTTTTAAACTGCAACTAATTCATTTGTTTTAGCAGCGAGTGATGGGAAAACATCAGGCCTGGCAGCCCGGGTATCAAAGCGAATCACATTGTTTTATTATAAGGCGACCCGATGTTTCCAAACATGTTCACCTTTTAATGTGACACAGAATGGCTAAATCTAAGCAACTTTTTAGTTGGCCTACATTTTTTTTCTTTTGTAGTTTTTAAATTATTTGCCTTCTGACTCTTTCCAGCTTTCAAACAGGGGTCACTGACCCCATCTAAAAAAAACCAAATGCTCTGTGAGGCAACAAATGTATTGTTCTTGCTACGTTTTATTACTTGTCTTTCTATTCAGGCCTCTCCTATTCATAGTTCTGTCTCTTATTCAAGTCAGTGCATGGTTGCTAGGGGATTTTGGACCCTAGCAACCAAATGGCTGAAATTGCAAACTGCCAGGTCAGTGAATGTGTATCAGTGGACATTGTGTGGCAGAAATCGGATCTGAGGCCCAGCTGAGAGGGCACATATATAACTAAGCTTTGTGGGAGTGAAATGCGTGGGGCTTATGGAAATGTTTATATTTTACATTTTTCAAAATTTTTCAAAAACTGCTTTTACTCCTATACGTGGATTTGTATACGGTATATAACTGACATTATATGGGCGGCTCTGTGTATAGAGAAGGGGCAAGTGAGGCAAATGTTTGCGTTAGTCCGGCCGGGGGGGACAATACTAGAATGTTCTAATGTAGATCATGTGATTATATAGAGAACAATGGAGTGGAACGTTAGCAGATCAGAGTCGCACGCAGAGCTACGTCTCCTTTAATGAAACCCGCTGCCCCTTGTTCAGACACAGCTACAAAAGCGCCAGCCTTGAACTTCTCTCTCGTGTTTCCTTCTCATGTTCCTGAAACTGTCGCTCTCCCACTGCCACTCGCCCCATCTCTGCCGACTCCTGACTGGGACAAAACACTCGCAAGGAGAGACACAAGGACCCCGCTGTGCTTTATAATGTTAATTTATTTGCATGGAGTCATCACAGAATGCTCACGGCTAACGCTTTCACTTGATCTACTTCTAGCGCCACTACACTCGTCTTCTCTTCACTCCAACGGGATACGAGATGTGACATTGGATAATGTGCCGATAATGCGTCTGATCACTCACTGCATTAATATCAGCTATCAGTAATAACTAATAATAATAATACGTTTGCTCATAGTCTGTACAGAGAGATCCCATAAAACTATGGTACATAGGTATTCCCTGTACTAAGCACAATTCAGCAGGAACAGCCCCTAAGTTTGCTCATAGTCTGTACAGAGAGATCCCATAAAACTATGGCAGCATAGGTATTCCCTGTACTAAGCACAATTCAGCAGGAACAGTCCCCTAAGTTTGCTCATAGTCTGTACAGAGAGATCCCATAAAACTATGGCAGCATAGGTATTCCCTGTACTAAGCACAATTCAGCAGGAACAGTCCCCTAAGTTTGCTCATAGTCTGTACAGAGAGATCCCATAAAACTATGGCAGCATAGGTATTCCCTGTACTAAGCACAATTCAGCAGGAACAGTCCCTAAGTTTGCTCATAGTCTGTACAGAGAGATCCCATAAAACTATGGCAGCATAGGTATTCCCTGTACTAAGCACAATTCAGCAGGAACAGTCCCTAAGTTTGCTCATAGTCTGTACAGAGAGATCCCATAAAACTATGGCAGCATAGGTATTCCCTGTACTAAGCACAATTCAGCAGGAACAGTCCCTAAGTTTGCTCATAGTCTGTACAGAGCGATCCCATAAAACTACCTTGTGTATGATTATTATTTTTGTCTGAATTTGGCGTCATGCTGTATCCCACAATGCAACACTCCATTTGATATATATGTCACACAAGGTTCATTGATAGTAGAATCCCTGCCTATAGATAAGGGAGACTGACAGTCCCAGTGAGGATTCTGAATGCACTTTGATAGTGTGTAATGGACTTACATCAAAACAAGATATTCTGCCGCATAAGCTTTCCTGATCCACAGAGGCTTTTACATCAGATTTTCCATTGATACAGAAGAGCAGATATTTATTTTTTCATTAAAATAATGAGCAATCCTACTGAACTCTGTAAGTTTGGAACTCGATTGAACTCTGTAACTTGGTTGCAAAGGAAAATCACCCAATATTCTGTTTCTTGTATTCTGTTGTTGTTACACTCATATAGTGCAATATGGCAGCTCCTCCCATATGTATAAATACAAATATACAGAGAAGGAATGTTCTGGGCACACAATAAGCTATACCCTCATACTGTACTGTCTAAGGGAATCAATATGGCACCTCCTCCTCCCATATGTATAAATACAAATATACAGAGAAGGAATGTTCTGGGCACACAATAAGCTATACCCTCATACTGTACTGTCTAAGGGAATCAATATGGCACCTCCTCCTCCCATATGTATAAATACAAATATACAGAGAAGGAATGTTCTGGGCACACAATAAGTTCCTCCATTCAAATAACTTCTACAAGTGCACCCATTGTGACATCACTGTTCATGCTTGGCACCTATCCCTTCTCCCGTTACCTCTTTCTCAGACTCTGAACTTTTTTGCTTTGTTGCAAGTGCTAAATGTTTAAATCATTTCTCTTCCATTTCACTGTCAGTGGCATCTATGGGCCCATCTCACACCTCTGTCACTGATTCGCCGCTGCTTATTATGGAAATATATTAATTTTACTTGTGAGGAATGATAATGTATTAACGATAATGTATTAAGTGATATTAGAGTGTGAACACACCGGAGTGTAGTAGGATTACCAAACGAGGTCGTCGCTTCCGAGGCGCACAGCAACACCCGCACGCTTAATGGCATTGTGCTTAATTGCACAGCACTTTGCCTTATGGCATTGCCATTGTCTATGCCAATAATTAGATTGTGCTCAAGAAAAAGACACTCCACAAAAGTTTCGTTATTAGTGAGTAGGGAATATTCCCTGTATTCCATGTAGCTAACGGGAAGGAGAATGGGATAACAGAGAGAGTTGAAGCTAAAGAATGAAATCAAAATGGTTTATCCCAGGTTTATTACATTTTCCAAGCTGGGGGTTAGCTCTGTAACCAATAAGAACCAAGCAAGTGGCAGTTGCTCCCTACTGGGTGTAGTACAATGAAAGCAAACACTTAACCTCTGTAAATTGTATGTTCCTACGTGATCCCCATTGTCCCATTCAAAGTGTCAGGGGATTGGGACGTCTTTCTGTACAATCTGCCACCTCCAGTATAAAGGGTCAAAAGAACGACCGGATAGGTCCATTAGTGATCCTGTAGTTCAGGTTCCTCGTTTATGATACCAAGAGGTATCCGTTTCCACTTTATTGCTTCCAATAGGCACATGCTCCAGCCCCGTAACCTCAATCAAAACTACAGAAATCAAATTGGATGGAAACAATGGCTTCCTTATAAATCTTCACGACCCCTGTTGGAAGTAGAGCAAGTCACGTGCTGTGGTTCTGGTTATATGTTCATCATTCCAAATGGCTAAAATTTGGTCTTGGGACATATGATGGTGGTGGTTGGTTAGATGTTGGTGTAGCCCTTTAAAAAGGTGAAATCAGAAGAATTCCCGGTGGTCGACGGAACCACATGCTGCTAAACATTTGGTCTATTTCATGGCCATTCCCTATTTCTATGAGAACAAAATAAAATCTAAATAGACAGGAGCAGCAGCCCAGGGTATCAGCTAAGTCAATGCAATCACTAGGGGTGCCTAATCTTTTGATTGGTTGCACGTTGGTCTAGAACTGTGAAATATACATTCTCTGATTGGCTACAGGTTGGACCAATCTTGTCAGTGGTCTAATGCCTCAAGTGGCTTCTAGATGGTATTCAATGGTATCTAATGGTATTCATATTTGAACTTTGCAGGAAAATGGGCAATGCTACAGTGGTCCCCAAATTATCTCAACAAAGAGGAGACAATATGACATCTCCCAATATTCATATACTTATAGAGTCTACACTGCTACTCCTCCTTTGACACTGCTACTCCTCCTCTTCGAATATTCCATGAGTGATATGAATTTACTACAATCCAAACTACATTTATTATAGCTTTTACTATAATGCAGATCTGCTAAGGGCTTAACGTGCCGTGGGGTCAGATATGTGGGCAGGAGAAGATCAGTGCATTGGTTAAGGACACACATCTATGCCGTATGTTCCTCGGCCTTCCAACACACCGCAACAAATGTGTTTATTGGTTCCACATACTCAGATGAGGTGTGAGTACAGCCTTATTGTGGATATATCTATGGAAGGGGTCCTCTAACGTTTCCAGTTTAAGACCCTTTTGGTGGTCCAGCCATAGATCCAAGAACATCTTGGAGATCAATTACATTTTCAACTCACATTTCACCCTAATTGTCCTTCAAGTTGGGAATATTGAGGTGTATCAAATAGGTATTCTCCCCAAATCGCACCTAATTGGACTTCATGCTTTGCCCCCCCCCACTTCTCCAAGCCCAGTTGTACATGGGAAAAGAGAGTGGCTGCCCCCCAATAACAGATCTCCACTTGAGCTGTCTAAATTCCCTGCAGGCACATCTGTTTGGATGTAGAGGCAGCAAATAATATTTGCACCAAGAAGGTTTCTGACATTGCCCAAAATAAGTTGCTTTTGAAAAGCAGATTAACTGAGAAAGCTTCACAGCTCCGGACTCTTGTACAAATAGTACCCCTCGCTCAGTCCGTTCAGTGAAGGAGAGGACAGACAGGAACAGAATGACTCCCAAAGGAGACCTTGAGCTGGACCTAATAACCTATTTATGTCTCTAGTTATGGAATTCTCTACAAAGAGAGATGATGATAATCGAGTCAGTGGGGGATCAACTGCTTTCCTGGCAATAAAGGGCAAGTGTAGTTATAGGGGTTTTAAGGGGTGTTTTCTTTCCCCTTTCGGGGTAGATCCTGGGGCTTATGGCTTTTTTCATGTTCAGCTACTGTGTTAGTAGGTAATATCCTTTTTTGCTGTCAGGAGAACAAGCAACGAATTGGTTAAAGAGAATGGAATGGAAACAGGAGGCTTCTAGAGTTGCACCAGTTCTGAACTGAAGGTCTAATGGACTTTGCAGACGTCCACTCAGCCTGTGAAAAATGTTTCCTTTTCCTATGATTATATTCTGGTTTTATAGGGCATTGTGCGTCGGTTATTGTGTCCTGGGCTCAGATCTTCTCTCGTTTTTCCCTTTATTTTCCATATTAACGTTCAAGAGGTCATTAGAGGGTCCTAACGGACAATCTCTTTCCCGGGAACTGTGCCGGGGCGCACCTACTCCAACCATAAATGAGATTAGTACGTGCCTTGTAACACTCTTATCAGAAGCATTTATCACCGCTCCTCTTTCGTAAATAGGTATATGTACGTGGCTTTATGTGGCTTTATGTGGCAATGCTTTTCTTCCCCCTTTTTGCTTTTATTGCCGTTTGGCAAAGGATGAAAAAGCTCATGTATTTAATGTTTGTTCTGTCCATATGTTGTAACATTGAGAGGGGCAGATAGATTCCCAGAACATGTTTTTCGATAAGGAGACACCATTTGGCAGAGGAGCTTATGTGGGTTGCGCTAAGCCACACCCCTCGGGATTGATATTTGCCCGCCAGCCTGGCATGGGCTGCTTCAATATAGTGAGTCATTGTAGATAGTGGCGTATCAGTAACGCGGCTATGTATAGCAAGATAAATAGTGATAAAGTGTTTGTCAACATCGTATAAACTTAATGCAAGGACATATTCCCTTCCCCGTGGCCAAGTTTTCAAGGAGAGGAATGAGAACATGAGATTTCTTTGGTTTCACTCACTCCCCTTCATGTCAGTATTAGGGGGGGGGTCGACGGCGAGGGGTGGGGGCAGGATACCTTTGTAATCGCCACAGATATAAAAAAAAACATTGGGTTACTCATTAAACTTTCTACACGTTGCTTCAGAGCTGAGATACGGAAGGGGCACAACTATAGCTCTGAGCTGGGCACACCTTTATTATACGGCTGCAGATCTGATGTCTGTGTATTGTGACCTAAAAATGAGCTGAAGGGGTATAACCTTCTACACTTCTAAAACCCAAATGCCACATTCACCTTTAGTTCTTTGTGTCCCTTACAAATCCCAAATTGTAAATGAATAACTATAGGGTTGTCACCTGTAACACATGTAAGGTCAGAGGTGTTCGTGGGATTACTGTTCCCCCTTCTGTTTATTATAAAAGTATTAGAAGTCACCTTAAGGTTTCCTGACCCATTAGTGGTTCCCTGAAACCCCTCAATGGGGCTCATTTATCAACACTGGCCAAATTTGCCTATGAGCTGTTACCTATAGCAACCAATCAGTGATTAGCTTTTTAAAGCCAGCTGCAAGAGAACAATGAATGCAGCAATCTGATTGGTTGCTATAGGTAACAGCACATGGGCAAATTTGCCCAATGTTGATAAATGAGCCCCAGTGACTTCTAATATCCTTATTATTTTGCCTGCAGCCTTGTGCCTTTATATGGTCACAGAACAACCACTCAGTGACTTCTAATATCCTTATCATTTACAGTAGGGGGTACATTATCCCTTATAATACATGAGTGATACTCAGAGTTCCCTGTATAACTCAGCCTGCAGCCTTGTGTCTTTATATGGTCACAGAACAACCCCTCAGTAACTTCTAATATCCTTATCATTTACAGTAGGGGGTACATTATCCCTTATAATACATGAGTGATACTCAGTTCCCTGTATAACTCAGCCTGCAGCCTTGTGCCTTTATATGGTCACAGAACAACCCCTCAGTGACTTCTAATATCCTTATCATTTACAGTAGGGGGTACATTATCCCTTATAATACATGAGTGATACTCAGAGTTCCCTGTATAACTCAGCCTGCAGCCTTGTGCCTTTATATGGTCACAGAACAACCCCTCAGTGACTTCTAATATCCTTATCATGTACAGTAGGGGGTACATTATCCCTTATAATACATGAGTGATACTCAGAGATCCCTGTATAACTCAGCCTGCAGCCTTTTGCCTTTATATGGTCACAGAACAACCCCTCAGTGACTTCTAATATCCTTATCATTTACAGTAGGGGGTACATTATCCCTTATAATACATGAGTGATACTCAGAGTTCCCTGTATAACTCAGCCTGCAGCCTTGTGCCTTTATATGGTCACAGAACAACCCCTCGGTGACTTCTAATATCCTTATCATTTACAGTAGGGGGTATATTATCCCTTATAATACATGAATAATCTATATACCTTTAAAACTATCACATATATCCCAGAATAAATGCAGCAGGGAGTAAGGGATTCTCAGCAAGCAGTATTCCTTCCCAATCTTAACAAAATACTTGATACCCCTTAGATCAATCATTTTACCTTGGTCAAGTCATGTGATTGGCAAGAGCCTAGATATCCCTTTCTTATCAATCATTTTATTCCAGCTCAGAATACCACCAAGAGACTATGTGCCCACTCTTATCAATCATTAGCCATAGGGCAGGTTCTTCTTGTGAATTTGCAGTTGGAAAGGTTTGTACATAAGGGTGAGAAGTGGAAGCTGCAGAGCTAGTGACATGGACTATTCCTACTGTTGGGGCCAAGGACAAGGGCTCAGAGATGATAAAACTGGAAAGAATTGTCGGCCTGGAGAAGATCATGTCTTGTTTGTGAAGGACAGAAGAATTCAGAGTTAGTAACAGTGGGGAAAGAAAAGCCAATTCCCCTAAAATGAAACATTTCTCTATAAAAATGAAAAGGAATAAAAATGTTGACTATTCCAAATGAAAAAAAAAAAAGAATCCTTTCATCTCTCCGTTAGATCATTTGTTTTGGGTTTTATAAACGCACATTGTCCTTAATGCCTATTTTGCGTTTCAGCTAATTTAGTCATTCTTTATTAATTATGGTAGTTGGGAAATCTCTGGTATTGGCTCATAGAGAACGAGGCTATAAGGAAAGGACATAACGTTCTGGGCTTATGTTACTCTGCTGTGAGTCGAGACGGCTGCATTCACTTTGCCAGACACAAAGCAGATATGGATTTAGTTAGTGCCCAGCCAAACGGGACCTTAAAGTCACAGGAAGATTTTGTTTTTTATGAAATAGTTTTTGTTTTTTTACATCACAATGCAAAGTTATGATTATTCTGGGACGGAAATCATTCTAAGGTTACACAGAGGTTCTATAATCGGAGGATTTGAACACAGGGGTCTTCATGGAAGAGCAGAGCAGCAGTGTTCCAAGCCCAACCCCCAGTATGGTTTTCTGTCTCTTGGTGTGTGTGGCAATGGCTCAGGTGGGTGGCAGCAGGGGCATGGGGGAGGCATTCAGTAGACCGAGCACACACTTTTGCACAATGGTTAGTAGCTTGCCAAAACATTTCCAAGATCTTAGTCCTGGCAGACACCCTTTTCTTCTACTCCATCCCCAAAAAAACTCTCTGTAGTGTCCTGCTTCTGCCAGTAATGTACATCTTTTTGTGGATTTGTGGCTGGACCTCTGGTTTGTGACTTCAGAAAAGAGCACTGTCTTAAGTTTTACACCTTCAGCTGCTCTTGAACTAAAAATCCCAGCAGCCTTGACCTACAGTCTTCATCTTGCCCTACTGCCACCATCTTGCTCTGTTGTTGCCAATTTGTCTCCATTATGCTCTACTGTCTCTTTCTTGCCATGTTGTGTCCATTATTGCCATGTCTCTTTCTTGCCATGTCTCCATCTTGCTCTACTTTCTCTTTCTTGCCATGTTGTCTACAACTTGCCCTACTGTCTCTTTCTTGCCATGTTGTCTCCATCTTGCTCTACTGCCTCTTTCTTGACATGTTGTCTCCAGTCTACCTAACTGATTATATCTTGTCTTGCTGTCTCTATCTAAAATATTTGTCTCTATTTAATCTTGCTGTTTCATTCTCTCCTTATTTTTTCCATCCGTCTATACTGTCTCGATTGTGCCATGTTTCTCTCTATCTCTATATCTTGTCTTTTTGTTTCCATCTTGCCCTACTGTCTACAGGACATCTTATCTTGCCCTACTGTCTCTGTCTTATCTTGTACTGTCTCTGTCTTATCTTCTATCTTACCCTGCTTATTGTCTCCATCTTTTCATTCTGTCTCTGTCTTGTAGTACTTTCTTCATCTTGTCTTGCTGTCTCCATCTTGCCCTACTGTCTACAGGACATCTTGTCTTGCTGTTGCCATGTTGCACTACTGGCCCCATCTTACCCTATTACACCTGCTGTCCTACACTTTTTCTATTTGCAACTGCTACTCTAAGGTTTTTGGGCTCTTCTTTTCACCCCATTAAGTACAACACTGAAGGAACAGAGAAGAATAAATCTTGAATAAGAAGGGAGAAAGCTGTGGAAACCATCAGAACCTGCTGGGTAATGACTATGGTCCTCTGTGTGCATAACACTGGCAAAGCCAGCAAGTTTACAAAATGTATAATACAATTTTATTCTGAAGCAAAGTGCTGCTCCCAAGCATAAATAGCTTTTTCAGCTCAACACATAGAGATGTGTCTTGTAAGAAAGTACAGCCTGACTGCAGCCTCAAACTGTTTGGCTCGACTGCCTGGACTGGTATGTTTATGATTGTGGGATGTTTGCATTCTCAGATCAGAATGTTCATTATGTACTTTTGGAACCAATGTATGTATGGTCTTCCAGTTCCACATATTTCTGTTCCGGGCGTCAGAGTCATTACTCTGTATGCATTGTGGATGGGGATGCGATTGTGTAATACTGCTGACCGTCTAACACATCATTTGCCTTGACTCCTTTTACATTTAAAGTGTCTTTTAATCCCAAGTTTAGTGTTTCTGCGGTTTAAAAAAAATGACATATTTATCGGACCTTAATTGCAGCAGCTGGACAATAGTGTCATTGAAACATCTTCTGGAGAGGTTGACAAGTCCTACGATTGCTTCTCCAGCTTTAGGAAACCAAGATTTTATGTGACCTTTATTGCTCATTTGCTCATTAACTCTCTCCAAGTCCTTTGTTTCCACAAGGCTAAATTTGGAAGAATGCAAATAAATTCTAAGAATTTCCTTATTCTGAGAAGAAGAACATAGGCCGAGATCTACATAAGAGTGGGGGGTGGAGGGGGATCAAATTGCCATGATCTAAATGATCAGAAATGCGCCACTTGGGCTTTCTGGTTTGAATGGAAATAACTCAACAGTACTTTGAGCATTTACAGATGATATAAGATAAATTAGACTTAACTTGGTGTTTTGTGGTTTCCAGGAGATACCAGGGTGCAGTTATAGATTCAGACACCCATATGTATTCTTGTTATACGTACCCATGGTGGGGTAGCATGGGTTATCACTTTGGGTTATCACTTTGGGTTAACGTTACCTTCCTATTGAGATCTGGACTGATTGAATCCTTCTCTTCTTGGAAGTAACTCCCAATTGACCTATACAAAGAAGGTCCTTTTTAAAATAATTATACTGAATATCAGCAACATGAGCATTTTTTCAGTAGGCCAACTTTCCCAAAGTTTATGCTTTTGGAGCATTATATCCTGGAGCGTTGCATTTATCTCTATAAATTACATTTGTTATTCTGTAGTGAAAAGCAGAATTTAAATAAACTTGTTGGTCTTGTACGTAGTCATTTAGCAGATCCAACCATCTTTCCTGTGTGATCATCATAAATTCCCATCTAAGAAGCTATAGCCTCTCTCTCTCTCTCTTAATGACCATACCGATTGTGCCAAATTTGTCAAGACAGCATTTAGCATGAAACGCGCTGTGTGTTTCTGTAGAGTATGTAGATAGTTAGCAAGCTCTTCTACTAGAATGTCTCCAGTTCATAAGTATTGGCATTTTGGTACTAATAAAAGATGCGGTACAAAATCGGTAAACAGCAGAGTAGTCGAGGTCACAGGCCAGGTCAGCAACTAACAGGGTCGAAGTACAAAACGGAATCCAAAGAGTAGTCAGGAACAAGCCAAAGGGTCAGGGCAGCGGAAGTCAAACAGTAGTCAGGAATAGCCAAAGGTCACAACAGGAATCACAGAAATAATAACACCCAGGAACGGTAAACAGAACCTACGTTGGGCAGGGAACAAAAGGACTGCTGGCTATTTAAGGATTTGAATTTGGCGCCATTGGACGCTGGCGAATCAGCGCCAGCGTCTGCACAATCGCGCCAGCGCGACTGTTCCTTTAATTGCTGCGCGCTCCATTGGAGCCGGCGCCTGAGGCCTAGCCGCATCGGCGGCGGAAGAGAGAGACGGGCGTCCCCGTCGAGGGGACGACAGGCGTCCCTGTCGTCCCCTCGGTAAGTTTCTTACATTACCCCCCCTCCAGAGGGGGCCACTGGACCCTTAGGTTTGTTGGGAAATTTAGAATGAAACTGTTTCACCAACCTATCCGCCTTAACATCAGAAGCAAAAACCCAGGATCTCTCCTCAGGACCATAACCCTTCCAATGAACCAGATATTGGAGTTTACCCCTAGAGATCCGAGAGTCAATCAACCTGTGAACCAAAAATTCAGATTGGCCCTCAACAGAAATAGGGGGAGGAGGAGAATTCTGACATACCACTCTAGCAGGTCTCAACAGAGATACATGGAAGGAATTAAAAATCTTGAGTTCGGGAGGAAGATTTAACCTGAAAGTACATGGGTTGATAACACCAGATATAGAGAACGGACCAATAAATTTGGGACCCAGTTTGGCTGAAGGGACTTTTAAAGAAATGTTTTTGGAGGACAGCCAAACATTGTCACCAACCTTATACACAGGAGAATCCCTCCGATGTTTGTCAGAAGCCCTCTTCTGAGCAGCTACTGCAGAAGATAAGGACTTCTGAACCTCCTGCCAAATCATAGAAAAATCTTCCACAAAGGAATTAACAGCAGGAAGCTCACAAGAACCTGAAAAAGAAAAAACTCTGGGGTGAAGACCAAACACTGTGAAAAAAGGAGATTTGCCAGTGGAGGAATGAATGGCATTGTTATAGGCAAATTCAGCCCACGGAAGAAAATTAACCCAAAGTGCCTGATTGCAGGAGACATAACATCTAAGATATTGTTCCAGAGTCTGATTTGTCCTCTCGGTCTGACCATTGGTCTGGGGATGATATGCGGAAGAGAAAGACAAATCAGTACCCATTAATGAACAAAAAGCCCGCCAGAATTTGGACACGAATTGAACCCCCCTATCAGACACAATATTGAGAGGAGCCCCGTGAAACTTAAATATATGGACAATGAAAAGTTCAGCTAGGGTCTTGGCAGAGGGAAGGGCAGAAAGAGGAATAAAATGAGACATTTTACTAAAACGGTCCACCACTACCCAGATAACAGTATGCCCCTTCGATGGAGGTAATTCTACAATGAAATCCATGGATATATGAGTCCAAGGTTTCTCAGGAATAGGAAGTGACTGCAGCAACCCTTGAGGTAAAGATCTAGATGGCTTAGATGCCAGACTGGGCATGACTCAATATATTTGGCAACGTCTTGTCTTAAAGTCGGCCACCAGAGAGTACGAGACAACAAATCGCAAGTCTTCACACAACCCGGATGACCAGCCACTTTAGAATCATGAGTCTCGTGAAAGACTGCTTCACGTAAATCACTAGGAACAAATAACTTGCCCACTGGAATATCAGGAGGGGAATCTACCTGGGCATTCGACAAGGAGTTAGAGAGATCCGGACTCAAGGCTGCCACAATCACCTCCTTAGGAACAATAGGGACTGGTTCCAAATCCTCCCTAGGCTTGGAGACAAAACTTCTAGAAAGGGCATCTGCTTTCAGATTCCTTTCCGCAGGCCTGTAGGTGATGAGAAAATTAAAACGTGAGAAAAACAATGACCACCTGGCTTGACGAGGATTTAACCGTTTAGCGGATTCAATGTACAACAAATTTTTATGATCTGTGAACACAGAAACTGTATGCTTGGCACCCTCAAGGAGATGTCTCCATTCCTCAAATGCCAATTTAATGGCCAATAATTCCCTATTGCCAATATCGTAATTGACCTCAGCAGAGGAAAATCTTTTTGAGAAAAAGGCACATGGGTGAATTTTACCAGAGACAGGATGTCGTTGAGATAATACTGCTCCGGCACCGATCTCAGACGCATCCACCTCAACAATAAAAGGCAAAGATGAGTCTGGATGCCGGAGGACTGGAGCAGAAATGAAGGCCTCTTTTAAGAGACTAAAGGCCTCAACCGCCTCAGCAGACCAAATACTAGGATCAACCCCTTTCTTAGTTAATGCAGTAATTGGGGCCACCAATTTGGAAAAATTCAGAATAAATTGCCTATAGTAATTAGCGAACCCTAAAAATCTCTGGATCGCTCTCAAAGAAAGGGGTTGTGCCCACTGCTGAATTGCTAGGACTTTAGTGGGCTCCATCTCAAGACCAGTTTGGGAAATAATATATCCAAGGAAAGGTACAGCAGAGACTTCGAAGAGACATTTCTCAAGCTTAGCATACAGATGATTCTGCCTTAACCTGGATAAAACCTCCCGAACATGAGCACGATGGGAAAACAAATTTGAAGAAAAAATTAGAATGTCGTCTAAGTACACAACGACAAACCGACCCAAAAGATCACGGAAGATATCGTTAACCAGTTCTTGAAAAACAGCGGGGGCGTTACACAGACCAAATGGCATTACCAAGTATTCATAATGCCCATCTCGGGTATTAAAAGCGGTCTTCCACTCATCCCCCTCCTTAATCCTGATTAGATTATAGGCACCCCTTAGATCCAATTTGGAAAAAATAACAGCCCCCTTCACTCTATCAAAGAGTTCAGAGATTAAAGGGAGGGGGTAACGATTCTTGACCGTGATCTTATTTAACCCTCTATAATCAATACAGGGTCTAAGAGTCCCATCCTTCTTCTTGACAAAAAAAAACCCAGCCCCCGCAGGGGAAGAAGAAGGTCTAATGAACCCCCGCTCCAAATTCTCCTTAATATATTCCTCCATGGCTAAAGACTTGGGGAGGGAAAGAGTATATGTCCTACCCTTGGGAGGAGAAGACCCAGACAATAATTCAATAGCGCAGTCATAGGGTCTATGGGGAGGTAAGGATTCAGCTGCTTTTTTACAGAAAACATCAGAAAAAGCGGCATAACAAGGGGGAAGACTCTTTAAAGAAGTAGCGGCCAGGGTCTGGGCAGACTTAACACAAGAATACATACATGCAGAGCTCCATTTCAAAATTTTACCAGAGGGCCAATCAACCTGGGGATTATGACCTTGTAACCAGGGGAGGCCTAAAATGACTGGAGTCTGTGGGCACTCAGTAATGAAAAATGAAAGAGATTCAAAATGATCAGAAATGGACATGTGAATAACCTTAGATCGAGTAGATACTAGTCCGGAACCCAAAGATCTACCATCAATGGCGGATAATCTAAAAGATGGAACCTGTGGTTCCCAAGGAATACCATGTCTTTGAATAAACCCAAAATCCAAAAAATTACCCGCTGCCCCAGAATCCAAAAAAGCAGAGCTCTGCACACAACCACTGTCCCAAGTCAAAAGAACCGGAATTAAAATTTGAGAAGATTGGGGAGTAGAAACGACATCACCCAAGCAAGACTCCCCAGACCTGCTTAGGTTCTGTCGTTTCCCGGCCTTTTGGGACAGGTGTTGCGAAAGTGCCCCTTATCCCCACAATACAGACATAACCCATTATTCCTCCTACGAACCCTCTCCTCGGAAGAGAGACGAGTAGAACCAATCTGCATAGGTTCTTCAAAAGATCTAGGAAAGACTTGAGGGGTGTTAAAGACATTTACGGAAGGAGGTGTAACATAGGTAACCTGCTCCTCCTGGAGTCTGTCTCTATGCCTACGATCAATCTGGATAGCCAGATGCATGAGAGAATCCAGGGAAGACTGTGCGGGAAAATTTACAAGACTATCTTTAATAGTCGGAGCCAAACCAACCCTGAATTGACTCATAAGAGCCGTATCATTCCAGCCCGTCTCTACCGCCCAACGGCGGAATTCAGTACAATAATCCTCTGCCCGCCGTTTGCCTTTTTTAAGGGCACGTATGGCTGCGTCAGCAGAAGCGGCACGATCAGGATCATCGTAAATAATAGCCATAGCATTAAAGAAAGCCTCTAAGGAGTGACGGGCTGGTATGGGGTGCTGTTTGTCCCAAATACATTCTGTATACAAAACTATCCCTAATACACAGAATTAATGTCTCTCATGTTATATAAGAATTTTGTGACCATACACAGAGAAAAAAATATACAAAAGACTTATTTCTATTAAAGAATCAATACAAAATCTAGTTAGTGCACAAAAGGATGTCATTATATCACAAACTCCATTCTGTACAGTTTAACAAGCAATCTGTCTCACAAATGTATAACCTCCATGTAACGGACACACTTATGTGCAAAGTTACTTACAGAATGAATTATGTAAAAACAAAGTTGGACATAATATATAATAGTGTAAGTAACTAGTGCTTGTCAAGCTAGATTTGACTGACAAAATAGATATCTGTGACAGAAAGCAAGATTTTATAGTACAGGATTCATTCTTTCCACAAAATGACAGTTTTGTTTCACAAAACAGATAAAATAACCATTCTGTGAAGCAACACTGTCAGTCACATTCCTGAACCAATAAGAACAAAGCTTATTGCCATATACAAACAAGATGAGAAGTGGCCAGCTCTGCTCCACATGGCTAAGGCAAAGTATCTGACCTGCTATAGAGGGCGCCCTCTAATGTCCCCTGTGCTGCATAGTAATAAACATGAACAAACCTTTCCTAAAAGAGCTGCTGTTAAACACTGCAGGTTCATAAATGGACGTTTTTACAAATGGCTGAGAAATATAATGCTGCACTTATAATGATTGTAGAAAAGGAAAAGTATGCAAAACATAAATATGATCATTTTAGGTGATATGGCTATTCTTATTGTAGTAACCTGCTTGTGTGGCCATTTTGGTTAAGGGCATTCCTGCTGTTTTGCCATTATCTTATGACTCACTCCTGTTCCTCTTCCTGTCTAAGCTGAGAGCAACAATGGGACAGGCCACACCCACCTTCCATGTTGTGTTAAATGTACAAGAAGTTACTTATTGGTGCAAGATTACAGCTAGGAGGACACATTGGAGTCTAACTACAGTGCTACGCAAAATGTTGGCGCTATATAAATACATGTTAATAATAATAATAATAATAATAACTATCATATACAAAACTTATAACTGTCTCTGAGAGTCAGGCAAAGCAGCCAGACAAGCACAGTAACTTCTGGTACATTTAATACAATATGGCAGGTAGGTGTGGCCTGTCCCATTATTGCTCTCAGCTTAGACAGGAAGAGGAACAGGAGTGAGTCATAAGATAATGGCAAAACAGCAGGAATGCCCTTAACCAAAATGGCCACACAAGCAGGTTATACAATAAGAATAGCCATATCACCTAAAATGATCATATTTATATAAGTTTTGCATATTTTTCTTTCTCTACAATCATTATCAGTGCAGCATTATATTTCTCAGCCATTTGTAAAAACTTCCATTTATGTACCTGTAGTGTTTAACAGCAGCTCTTTTAGGAAAGGTTTGTTCATGTTTATTACTATGCAGCACAGGGGACATTAGAGGCGCCTCTATAGCAGGTCAGATACTTTGCCTTAGCCATGTGGAGCAGAGCTGGCCACTTCTCATCTTGTTTGTATATGGCAATAAGCTTTGTTCTTATTGGTTCAGGAATGTGACTGACAGTGTTGCTTCACAGAATGGTTATTTTATCTGTTTTGTGAAACAAAACTGTCATTTTGTGGAAAGAATGAATCCTTTACTATAAAATCTTGCTTTCTGTCACAGATATCTATTTTGTCAGTCAAATCTAGCTTGACAAGCACTAGTTACTTACACTATTATATATTATGTCCAACTTTGTTTTTACATAATTCATTCTGTAAGTAACGTTGCACATAAGTGTGTCCGTTACATGGAGGTTATACATTTGTGAGACAGATTGCTTGTTAAACTGTACAGAATGGAGTTTGTGATATAATGACATCCTTTTGTGCACTAACCAGATTTTGTTTTCATTCTTTAATAGAAATGTCTTTTGTATATTGTTTTCTCTGTGTATGGTCACAAATACTTATATAACATGAGAGACATTAATTCTATGTATTAGGGATAGTTTTGTATACAGAATGTATTTGGGACAAACGGCACCCCATAGGCTGGATCCCTTTGAGACAAACTAAATGCCCAGAGCTGGGCATCACCCTGTAACAGCGTAACTGCAAAATTCACCCTAGACTCCTCAGTAGGGAAGGAATAGGGTAAAAAACTGAAATGTAGTTTACAGGCCTCTCGGAAAGTAAAAAACTTACTTCGATCCCCAGCAAACTTCTCGGGAAAAGGAACCTTGGGCTCATGGAAGGTACTACCAGCAGGTGGAGGTAGAGAAGTGCTTGCCTGAGTAGTATTACTCGGACCAGGAACAGGCTGTTGCTGCATCATGTCAAGTCTGGAAGAAAGACCGTGAAGACATTGCACAATATAGTCTTGCTTGTCCTCCTGTTCACCAAGTCTCTGTAGAATCGCTTCTGAAGGAGTGGTGGAAGCAGTAGCTTCAGCTGGCTCCATCTTCTTAGTTTTTTGGGCCCAACGTAATGTAACGTTCAGTATCCCACAACCCAGAGTAAACCCCAATGTCCCGGGCTCGGCTCACGCTTCGGCCTATAACCGCCGCCTTTCACGTAGGGTGGAGCCCTCCGCTACTCGGATGCCGCCAGGACTTAATAGTGAGGAGACTGAGGGAAGAACTCTGGGCGAGCAAGGGAACTAAATGTAAAGTTTACAAAAGTCCAGGAACGGGCCGGGTCGAAACCAATCGGAAATGCGGTACAAAATCGGTAAACAGCAGAGTAGTCGAGGTCACAGGTCAGGTCAGCAACTAACAGGGTCGAAGTACAAAACGGAATCCAAAGAGTAGTCAGGAACAAGCCAAAGGGTCAGGGCAGGCGGAAGTCAAACAGTAGTCAGGAATAGCCAAAGGTCACAACAGGAATCACAGAAATAATAACACCCAGGAACGGTAAACAGAACCTACGTTGGGCAGGGAACAAAAGGACTGCTGGCCATTTAAGGATTTGAATTTGGCGCCATTGGACGCTGGCGAATCAGCGCCAGCGTGACTGTTCCTTTAATAGCTGCGCATGCGCGCTCCATAGGAGCCGGCGCCTGAGGCCTAGCCGCATCGGCGGCGGAAGAGAGAGACGGGCGTCCCCGTCGAGGGGGCAACACGCGTCCCTGTCGTCCCCTCGGTAAGTTTCTTACACCTATGCTGGTTCCCTAGGGCGCGCGCTCAGCGCGCGTGCGTTATTTAAAGGCGCAGTCGCGCTGGCGTGATGACGCCAGTGCGCAATTGGCGCGTGATTCAAATGTATAAAAGGGGAATTTGGCTTTCTGGTAATTGCCCGTTGTTAGGTTCAATTTGCCTTGTTCCTGGGTGTTGTAATATACTTCTTTGACTGATCTATTGTGTTTTGACCCTTGCCTGCCTGAATTACTACTCTGATCTCTCCAATCCTGAAACCTCGCCTGTTCTTCAACTATTCTACGATCTCTAATCCTGACTCTGGCCTGTCTGACTATTCTAACTGCTTGTGCTGGCCCGGCCTGCCTGTTCTTAGTGGCTTCCAATCTTCCAGCATCCTTGTAAAACAGTCGTGCCCCATTGCCTACCAGAACTTACGCCTTGCTCCTCTCGTTAAGTCCAGGTGGCATCTGAGTACGCCGAGGGCTCCTCCCAAGGCCAAAGGCGGTCACTTAACTGGTGAAGTCGAGCCGAGACCAGGGTGCTTGGCATCTGTTCTGGTGTAGGGTGCCGACCGTGACAGTACAACGGGTCCATGAGATGGAAGAAAATGGAAGAAGTTCCCGATATTCCGCAAACCACTGAACTGTTGTATTCGACCCTCCTCCAGCGCCTTGATGAACAAGAGGGGAAGCAGAATTTTATTATTCAAGGTCTGCGGTCTCTTTCCGAGAGGTTGGATGCACAGCAATCTGAGATTCCTGAGGGGTCTGTTCCGTCAGCTACTCCGGGTAATAGAGGTTTTTCCCATGACCCAAAAATCCCTTTTCCTGATAAGTTTAATGGGGATAGGGGTAAATTTTTTGTTTTTCAAGAGGCATGTAAGTTATACCTCAGTTTTTTCACTCACAACTTCCCTACTGGTGAGGATGAGGTAAGGTTCGTTATGACCTTACTACAAGGTGACCCACGAGTCTGGGCACTAAGATTACCCCCCTCTGACCCTGCCCGTTTATCCCTAGAAGCATTTTTTGCTACCATGGCCTTGTTATACGATGACCCGGATCGTGCTAGTTCTGCCGACTCCGCTATTCATAAACTCCGTCAAGGGAAAAGAATTATTGAGGAGTATTGTACTGAATTCCGCCGGTGGGCAGTAGAAACTGGGTGGAATGATACAGCTCTTCGTAGTCAATTCCGGGTGGGTCTTTCTAGCTCTGTCAAAAATATCCTGGTTAATTACCCTCCTTCATCCACTTTGGATGACCTCATGAGGTTAGCCATCCAAATTGATAGGAGGCAAAGGGAAAGACGAGCTGAGGGGGATACTGATTTCCCTACTACATGTAATGACGAGTCATCAACTCCCTCCTTTCCTAACCCTCAGGGAGAACCCATGCAATTGGGGGCTACACGCTTGTCTCCAGAGGAAAGGGTCCGTAGGCAATCCCTGGGTCTATGCATGTATTGTGGGGATAAGGGGCATTTCCTTAAAAATTGTCCCAAGAGGCCTGGAAATTCTGGAAACCTATGTGGAGAAGGGAAGCTCCATTTGGGTAGTGAGATTTCCTCTCCCCAATTCGCCTCAAAAAACTTAGTACCTGTAGTTTTATCCTGGCCGGGGGGTTCAGTTACAGTTTCGGCCTTAGTGGATTCTGGGGCTGGGGGAATTTTCTAGAAGCTGCCTTCGCAGAAAGGTATAATATTCCCCTTATTCCCCTCACACCTCCTATGAGGATTTCTGCTATTGATAAAAGCCCACTGGGGTCAGGTTTGGTAACCCTAAAATCCAAGGCATTATCTATGTGTGTGAACAATATGCATTGTGAAAGATTAGCTTTTCACGTTCTCGATGGTTCCTCGTCTCCGTTAATTCTGGGGTTACCATGGCTACAGGTACACAACCCCCACATTGATTGGGTAACTGGGGAGGTTATTCAGTGGGGTTCCAAATGCCAAGATTCATGTTTAGCTTCCACTCTAATGGTAGCAGTTACTTCCTTAGAGAAACTCCCTTTTGTTGAGCATAGCTCTAAGTTTCGTTCCGGGGTACGTAGTTCCCTATCGGCAGTTACAGCCGCTCAAAAAAGAGCAGTAGATAAGTCCCAAATTTCAGGTTGGGGACTTGGTTTGGTTATCCACTGGGAAAATTAAGTTTAAAATTCTAGCTCTTAAGCAAGGGTCCATTTTAGGTCCATACCCTATTGTGGAAATCGTGAACCAAACTTCTGTCCGTCTAGAGTTACCTGAGATATTTTTATCTAACCTGTTTCATGTTTCTGTGTTAAAACCAGCCATACAGGTCCACCAACAATCAAGTCCTCTTCCAGTGTTGGTGGAAAATTTGGTCAAGTCTGATGCCAAGGTGGACTACCTTAGGAGACAATTCCATCCCAGGTCTCCTGGTAAGGTTGAGGGTCCAGTGGCCCCTCCTAGAGGGGGGGGTACTGTAAGGAACTTACCCTGGTGGTCTAGCGGCAGCGGGGTCCATGCCGCTTCCTTGGCATGGACACCCGCTGTGCTGCCTTCTTCTTCCTATGCCGGTTCCCTAGGGCACGCGCGCTGCGCGCGTGCGTTATTTAAAGGCGTAGTCGCGCTGGCGTGATGACGCCAGCGCGCAATTGGCACGAGATTCAAATGTATAAAAGGGGAATTTGGCTTTCTGGTAATTGCCCGTTGTTAGGTTCAATTTGCCTTGTTCCTGGGTGTTGTAATATACTTCTTTGACTGATCTATTGTGTTTTGACCCTTGCCTGCCTGAATTACTACTCTGATCTCTCCAATCCTGAAACCTCGCCTGTTCTTCGACAATTCTACGATCTCTAATCCTGACTCTGGCCTGTCTGACTATTCTAACTGCTTGTGCTGGCCCGGCCTGCCTGTTCTTAGTGGCTTCCAATCTTCCAGCATCCTTGTAAAACAGTTGTGCCCCATTGCCTGCCAGAACTTACGCCTTGCACCTCTCGTTAAGTCCAGGTGGCATCTGAGTACGCCGAGGGCTCCTCCCAAGGCCAAAGGCGGTCACTTAACTGGTGAAGTCGAGCCGAGACCAGGGTGCTTGGCATCTGTTCTGGTGTAGGGTGCCGACCGTGACAACTACATTGAAAAATTGTTCCAGGTGCGCCAGCCCCAGACCCTCAGCTTCGGGGACAGAAAAACTGACAGCAATACTATTAAAGGGGCTCCAGGTTAGGCCCATGACTAAGTATCTATAGGGCATGAAAAACATATAGATG